>CM029470.1:1363145-1510645 GCA_017140325.1 Eucalyptus leucophloia subsp. euroa | reverse complement strand
AAACCCTAAACCCTAAACCCTAAACCCTAAACCCTAAACCCTAAACCCTAAACCCTAAACCCTAAACCCTAAACCCTAAACCCTAAACCCTAAACCCTAAACCCTAAACCCTAAACCCTAAACCCTAAACCCTAAACCCTAAACCCTAAACCCTAAACCCTAAACCCTAAACCCTAAACCCTAAACCCTAAACCCTAAAACCTAAACCCTAAAACCCTAAACCCTAAACCCTAAACCCTAAAACCCTAAACCCTAAACCCTAAACCCTAAACCCTAAACCCTAAACCCTAAACCCTAAACCCTAAACCCTAAACCCTAAACCCTAAACCCTAAACCCTAAACCCTAAACCCTAAACCCTAAACCCTAAACCCTAAACCCTAAACCCTAAACCCTAAACCCTAAACCCTAAACCCTAAACCCTAAAACCCTAAACCCTAAACCCTAAACCCTAAACCCTAAACCCTAAACCCTAAACCCTAAACCCTAAACCCTAAACCCTAAACCCTAAACCCTAAACCCTAAACCCTAAACCCTAAACCCTAAACCCTAAACCCTAAACCCTAAACCCTAAACCCTAAACCCTAAACCCTAAACCCTAAACCCTAAACCCTAAAACCCTAAACCCTAAACCCTAAACCCTAAACCCTAAACCCTAAACCCTAAACCCTAAACCCTAAACCCTAAACCCTAAACCCTAAACCCTAAACCCTAAACCCTAAACCCTAAACCCTAAACCCTAAACCCTAAACCCTAAACCCTAAACCCTAAACCCTAAACCCTAAACCCTAAACCCTAAACCCTAAACCCTAAACCCTAAACCCTAAACCCTAAACCCTAAACCCTAAACCCTAAACCCTAAACCCTAAACCCTAAACCCTAAACCCTAAACCCTAAACCCTAAACCCTAAAACCCTAAACCCTAAACCCTAAACCCTAAACCCTAAACCCTAAACCCTAAACCCTAAAACCCTAAACCCTAAACCCTAAACCCTAAACCCTAAACCCTAAACCCTAAACCCTAAACCCTAAACCCTAAACCCTAAACCCTAAACCCTAAACCCTAAACCCTAAACCCTAAACCCTAAACCCTAAACCCTAAACCCTAAACCCTAAACCCTAAACCCTAAACCCTAAACCCTAAACCCTAAACCCTAAACCCTAAACCCTAAACCCTAAACCCTAAACCCTAAACCCTAAACCCTAAACCCTAAACCCTAAACCCTAAACCCTAAACCCTAAACCCTAAACCCTAAACCCTAAACCCTAAACCCTAAACCCTAAACCCTAAACCCTAAACCCTAAACCCTAAACCCTAAACCCTAAACCCTAAACCCTAAACCCTAAACCCTAAACCCTAAACCCTAAACCCTAAACCCTAAACCCTAAACCCTAAACCCTAAAACCCTAAACCCTAAACCCTAAACCCTAAACCCTAAACCCTAAACCCTAAACCCTAAACCCTAAACCCTAAACCCTAAACCCTAAACCCTAAACCCTAAACCCTAAACCCTAAACCCTAAACCCTAAACCCTAAACCCTAAACCCTAAACCCTAAACCCTAAAACCCTAAACCCTAAACCCTAAAACCCTAAACCCTAAACCCTAAAACCCTAAAACCCTAAACCCTAAACCCTAAACCCTAAACCCTAAACCCTAAACCCTAAACCCTAAACCCTAAACCCTAAACCCTAAACCCTAAACCCTAAACCCTAAACCCTAAACCCTAAACCCTAAACCCTAAACCCTAAACCCTAAACCCTAAACCCTAAACCCTAAACCCTAAACCCTAAACCCTAAACCCTAAACCCTAAACCCTAAACCCTAAACCCTAAACCCTAAACCCTAAACCCTAAACCCTAAACCCTAAACCCTAAACCCTAAACCCTAAACCCTAAACCCTAAACCCTAAACCCTAAACCCTAAACCCTAAACCCTAAACCCTAAACCCTAAACCCTAAACCCTAAACCCTAAACCCTAAACCCTAAACCCTAAACCCTAAACCCTAAACCCTAAACCCTAAACCCTAAACCCTAAACCCTAAACCCTAAACCCTAAACCCTAAACCCTAAACCCTAAACCCTAAACCCTAAACCCTAAACCCTAAACCCTAAACCCTAAACCCTAAACCCTAAACCCTAAACCCTAAACCCTAAACCCTAAACCCTAAACCCTAAACCCTAAACCCTAAACCCTAAACCCTAAACCCTAAACCCTAAACCCTAAACCCTAAACCCTAAACCCTAAAACCCTAAACCCTAAACCCTAAAACCCTAAACCCTAAACCCTAAACCCTAAACCCTAAACCCTAAACCCTAAACCCTAAACCCTAAACCCTAAACCCTAAACCCTAAACCCTAAACCCTAAACCCTAAACCCTAAACCCTAAACCCTAAACCCTAAACCCTAAACCCTAAACCCGAGAGGAAGGCCCCAGGAAGAATAAATTGTCGCAAAAATTGATTGAAGTATGCATTAGCTATATTTTTTTCTAGTTATTTGCCATTTTTCATTGAGTTTGGGAAAACAAATCTTCTGGATGCAGCATCACCTCCTTCCGTGATCCTTTTCTTGCAAAAATTGTGTCAATTGTGCATAATATTTCCAGTGGAAGGCTTCGGAAAGAAAGAATTGTGCATAATATTTCTATTGGAAGGCTTCGGAAAGAAAGAATTGTTTCAAAAATTGTCGGAACCATTCAGTTGCGGCATTTTTTCCAGTTTTTTCCCTTTTCATTGAGTTTGAGCAGACAACTCTTCCAGAAGCAGCATGCCCTCCTTCCGACATCATTTTTTTTTTTGCGAAATTTGTGTCTATTCTACATAATATTTCGAGAGGATGACCTTGAAATGAAAAAACCATCCTGAAAATTAAAGGAACGACACAGTAGCGGCAATTTTTTCTAATTATTTGACGTCTTTCATTGAGTTTGTGTAGACAAATCTTCTACATGTAGCGTCTCCTCCATCCGACATCCATTGTTCGATAAATTTGTGTCAATTTTGCATAATATTTTGAGAGGAAAGCTCCGAGAACAATATATTGTCGCGAAAATTGATCGAATGACGCAGTAGCTATATTTTTTCCACTTATTTGCCATTTTTCATTGAGTTTTAGAAAACAATCTTTTGGATACGGCGTCTCCTCCTTCCGACATCCTTTTCTTGCAAAACTTATGTCAATTGTGCATAATATTTCCAGTGGAAGGCCTCGGAAAGAAAGAATTGTATCGAAAATTTTAGGAGCCACTCAGCCGCAGCATTTTTTCCAGTTATGTGCCTTTTTCATTGAGTTTGAGCAGACAATTCTTCCGGAAGCAGCATCCCTTCCTTCCGACATCAGTTTTTTTTTTTTTTTTTTTTTGCGAAATTTGTGTCTATTCTACATAATATTTCAAGAGGAAGACCTCAAAATGAATAAACCAACGGAAAATTATAGGGATGACACAGTAACGGCAATTTTTTCTAGTTATTTTATGTTTTTCATTGAGTTTGTGTAGATAAATCTTCTAGATGCAGCATCTCCTCCATCCAACATCCACTATTCGATAAATTTGCGTTAATTTTGCATAATAGTTCGAGAGGAAGTCCCTGGGAAGAATAAATTGTCGCGAAAATTGATCGAAGGACGCAATAGCTATATTTTTTCCAATTATTTGTCAATTTTCATTGAGTTTGAGAAAACAAATCTTCTGGATGCGGCGTCTCCTCCTTCCGACATCATTTTCTTGAGAAACTTGTGTCAATTGTGCATAATATTTCCAGTGGAAGGCTTCGTAAAGAAAGAACTGTATCGAAAATTGGAGAAGCCATTCAGTTGCAGCATTTTTTCCAGTTATTTCCCTTTTTCATTGAGTTTGAGCAGACAACTCTTCCGGAAGCAGCATCCCCTCCTTCCCACATCTTTTTTTTTTTTTTTGCGAAATTTGTGTTTATTCTACATATTTGCCATTTTTCATTGAGTTTAAGTTGACAATTCCTCTATATGTGGCGTCCCCTCCTTCCGACATCTTGCTCTTGTGAAATTTGTGTTAATTCTGCATAATATTTCTAGAGGAAGGCCTCCGAAACATAGAACTGTACCAAAAATTGTAGGAAACATTCAGTTGCAGCCTTTTTTTTCTAGTTATTTGCCTCTTTCATTGAGTTTGAGAGAACAAATCTTCTGGATGCAGCGTCTCTTCCTTCAGACATCTTTTTCTGCGAAATTTGTGTCAATTCTGCATAATATTTCGAGAGGAAAGCCCGGGAAAGAAAGAACTGGATCTAAAATTGTAGGAACGACGTAGTAGTAGCATTTTTTCCAGTTATTTGCTGTTTTTCAATGACTTTGAGGAAACAAATCTTGTGGATGCAGCGTCATCTCCATGCAACACCCTTTTTTATCGAAATTTGTGTCAATTCCACACAACATTTCGAGAGGAAGGCCTCAGAATGAAAAAACTGTCCTGAAAATTGTAGGAACGACATATTTGCAGCATTTTTTCCAGTTTCCTGCTATTTTCCATTGAATTTGAGTAGACAAATCTTCTGGATGCAGCGTCCCCTCCTTTCGACGTCATCTTTTTTTGTGTAATTGGTGTATATTCTGCATAATATTTTGAGAGGAAGGCCTCGGAAATTTTTTTTTTAAAAAAAAAAAGTCCTGAGAATTGTAGGAACGACATAGTAACAGCATTTTTTTTCCTGCTATTTACTGTTTTTCATTAAGTTTGAGTTGGCAAATCTTCTAGATGCGGTGTCCCCTCCATCCGGCATCTTTTTATGCGAAATGTGTGTCTATTCTACATAATATTTCAGCAGAAAAGCCCTATAAAGAAAGAACTGTATCAAAAATTGTAGGAAGGACACAATAGTAACATTTTTTTCCAGTTGTTTACTATTTTTCAATGACTTTGCGGAGACAAATCTTTTGAATACAACGTCATCTCCACGCGACATCCTTTTTTATCGAAGTTTGTGTCAATTCCGCACAACATTTCGAGAGGAAGGCTTTAGAATGAAAAAACTATCCTGAAAATTGTACGAACAATACAGTAGCGGCATTATTTTCAGTTACCTACCGTTTTTCATTGAGTTTGAGTAGACAAATTTCTGGATGCGGCGTCCCCTCCATCCAACATCCTTTGTTTGATAAATTTGTGTCAATTTCTGCATAATATTTCGAGAGGAAGGCATTGGGAAGAATAAATTGTGGCGAAAATTGTTCGAAGGACGCAGTAGCCATATTTTTCCACTTATTTGCTATTTTTCTTTGAGTTTAAGTAGACAAATCTTCTGTATGCGGTGTCTCCTCCTTCCGACGCAATTTTCTCGCGAAATTTGTGTCAATTTTGCATAATATTTCGAGAGGAAGGTCTCTAAAAGAAAGAACTGTATAAAAAATTGTAGGAACCATTCAGTTGCAAAAAAATTTCCAGTTATTTGCCTCTTTCATTGAGTTTGAGCAGACAAATCTTCTGGATGCAGTGTCCCCTCCTTCTGACATCATCTTGTTTCTCGAAATTATTGTATATTGTGCATAATATTTCGAGAGGAAGGCCTCGGAAAGAAAAAAAGGCTAAATTGTAGGAACGACAGGGTAGCAACATTATTTCTTGCTATTTATCTCTCGTCAGTGAGTTTGAGTTGGCAAATCTTCTAGATAAGGCATCCCCTCCATCCAACATCGACTTTTTTTCCATTCTTTCTATAAGGATTCTGCATTTGGTCCATTAATGAAACTTGTTTGTCATCATGTTGGCTATGTGTGTAAGTTTGATGATTTTTAGACTTGTTTTGATAGGTCAAATCCTTATTATATCGGTTGAGATTATGATGTTTTGACAATTTTCTGACATACCGTTGCTTATTGTCTAATTTTGGTAAAATCATGTGTAACTCATTTAGGAAAACTTTCTTCACAAAAGTTATTTGTTATCATGTCATGCATGTTAGGGAATTTTTTCATTACCAAATTATTATTAGGCATTACCCAATTTTTCTGTCTTTACATGTTTGTTTTGAAATTTCCTCACATGAGCTTAATTGTGTTTGTTTAGGTAAACTTCCTAGGTTAGTTTGTGCATGAACCTAGGTTATTCCATCTTCATAAAAGTTGCTTTAAAAACCTCGAAATTCATTTTTAAATGATTTTCGACAAGTCTTCTTTTCAAATCAAATTTAATAATGCTTCAGTACATGTGATGTCTCTGAAAACAATTTGACAAGAAATTCTTTTCCGAAAGCTCGATTTGGCTTAAGGAATAATCATGGTTATTCAAAATGTCTGCGATACTTGTGAGTATATTTATGCAAGCCCCGAGCTAGCCTTAGCAATTAAATATGTTATATAGCCTAGATATTCCTGAATCCGAAATATTTTCAATTTTTTTCTTAAATCCTTATTTGACATTGTGAAAGTCATGGTTTGAATTGTATTCAAAATGCCTGCAATGCTTGTGAGTGCATTTGTGCGAGGCTCGGACTAGCCTTGGCAATTGAATGTCTTTCATAACCAATATATCACTTTATCCCAAAACTTTTCTTGGATGATTTCAAAAATATCTTTGAAACATCACATGTATCCCACATGCATACAATCACGTCATTCATTTAGAAGTGCCTGTGTTTATAATTAGCGCATACCTTTGGTAACAAGTGACCTACCAACGGTTCACTTTCTTGCTTGATTGGTTGAGAAACAAGGTCCAAAAGACCTACATGCATGTTTAATTCCTACAATGCATGTGAATTTTAGATATATGATAGGGTTGATGCAAGCTATCAAGGGAAAATCCTAGGATCACATAGATCGTCTGGTTAGGAGACGTAGAAGTGTTATTGGCCATGCGATAACACAATTAGTCAATACTTGTTGTAAGTCATAAATGAATTGGGTAGATGTCTTAGAGGGACATGCACATGAAAGACAAAGGCCAACTCCGAGGCCCAAATTTGATTTGTGAAATTGAATTTCTTTTGAGAGATTGACCTTGGCACGATGTCGTGTTTTTTATTGTTTTGATGCGTATGCTCATTTCTTTCCATTGTATGTACCAAGTTATATAACTTTTTTTTTTCGAACTAGGTTTAGATTAGAATCATGAAGATGGAGAGGACATGAAGACAGTGGAGGTCAATGTCCATTCCAACCATTACTATGTACTATTCGTTCCTCAGCATATGTCTTGGGTTCCTTTTGTTGTATAAAGCCCGATGGGTTGGTGGTTCTCTTTTCTTCTTATCATTTTTGTTTGTGTTTTCCTTGTATATTTTTCCTAGGATTGCATGATAAATTTACCGTTTTCCTTGTTTGTTTACGTACTGGTTCGCAAATTTCAATTCAATTGGATGCTTAGTTTAGAACTAATGATTCCCAAAATGTAAGAAGAAAAGCATAGATACGTTAGGTAAACACAACATACCGCTTAGGTACCGAAAAGGCACTAATAGAAGGCATAACCCAAGTCTACAGACCTAAATATCTGGTTGTGTAGAAATCGAGAGAACATTCCTAACCCTCGATTGGGTTTCTAACTGATCCCCTAAAAACGAGACTAGTGATGACTCCCGTCTTGTTTCTATGATGTTTTAAATAATTAGATTGTATAAATGAACCCGTCGCATGGGGCGCAGGCCTTGATAAGACTCATCATGATTTAGCAAATTCGCATGTGAAAAACTCCTAATGGATGAAGTGATGTCATCCTTAAGGAAGAGAATACAATAGGGAGGGCTATCATGGTAAAGGTATAATGTGAATCGTTGCAGAAAGATCGTTCTACGAAAGTTTAGATGGTGCGAATTGCGAACCTCGACCTCCAATCGAACCTGTGATTGGCAGCCTCGGTATGAATGTGACCTGTTGATGAACGCGTGTCAACCAACCAACATCATAGATATCACGAGCGAAAGAATTGGCTATTTCGCTTAATAAGTTGAATTGACCGTCATAAGGAACCTTGATAAGGTCAAGTCCTCAAAAGAACAGTAGAAGAGAATCTCTCAATTTCTTTCTCAAAATAAAAATATCTCCCCCAAAGAAATTCAGCTAGTCCTTAATATAGGCCTTCTAGCTGCCACACAAACCCTAAAATCAACCCTAGAAATCTAATGTGTCATACTCTAGAATATACCTAAACAAGAAGATTTTTTTTGACTTGGTCAAATATTTGGTGACCAGATAATCAAATTGCGCCAAGATTTCCAAGATTATTCAAGATTCGATTCAAGGTCATCTCCACACCAAAGATTACGCCAAGATTTCCAAGATTCTTCGAGATTTGATCCAAGGTCATCTCCATGCCAAAGACCACGAACCATAACGCCAACAACTTGCCTGAATTGCTTGGCCCACACTCGAGTAATCGAACTAGTAGGAATAAAATGGGTCCCTAGCACCTCCTCCTCAATATGGCTCGATGTTCACATCATTTCCTCCCCCGTGCAAAGGATTTGCCCTCAAATCATCAGTAGCATCGAAAAGAGTCAAGTCCAAAACATTAAATGTAGCACTACCGTCATACTCACCTGGAAGATCAAGCTTGTAGGTGTTATTGTTAACTCTTTCCAACACCATTAATGATCCATCCCCTCGTAGTAATAATGTAGAATGTCGCTTCTTAGGAAATCGTTCCTTGCGCATATAAACCCAAACCCAATCGTCTGGTTCAAACACCATTTCCTTGTGCCCTCTGTTGGCTTACCTTGCATATTGCTCAGTCTTACGCTCAATATTTGCGTGCGTATTCTCATGCAACGCCTTGACAAATTCGACTTTCTTTGCTCCATCTAAATCCACATGCTCATCAACAAGTAAAGTGGTTAAATCTAACGGAGTTAAGGGATTAAAACCATAAACAACCTCAAATGGTGTAAATTTAGTAGCAGAATGCATGCTCTTATTATATGTAAACTCAACATGTGGTAGACAATCTTCCCAAAATTTTATGTTCTTTTTAATAATAGCACGCAACAATACCCCTAATGCTCTATTAACTACCTCGGTTTGATCATTAGTTTGTGGATGACAAGTAGTAGAAAATAACAACCATGTTTCTAATTTTTTCCACAATATTTTTCAAAAGTAGCTAAGAAATTTAGAATCTTGATCTAAAACAATCAATCTAGGCATGCCATGCAAACATACAACCTCCCTAAAGAACAAATCAACAACATGAGATGCATCATTAGTTTTATGACAAGATATAAAATGAGCCATCTTTAAAAACCGATCAACAACCACATAAATAGAATCTCTATCATACTTAGACCTAGGCAATCCTAACACAAAATCCATAGAAATATCAGTCCAAGGGTGCGTTGGAATAGGTAATGGTGTACACAAGCCATGCGGTTTAGTTGTAGACTTTGATTGCTTATAAGCAATGCATCTCTTACAAACACGTGTGACATCTCTCTTCATATGTGGCTAATAAAAATGTTCATTCAGCACTTCATAAGTTTTATTAATGTCAAAATGCCTCATTAAACGACCACTATGTGCTTCTCGCACCAATAATTCACAAAAAGAACACTTAGGCAAACATAGTTTGTTTTCACTAAAAAAAGATAATCTTCATGACTATAGAATTTATCAAATGCAGCATGCTCACATGCTTCAAACACTCTCCCAAAGTCATCATCATTAGTATATAAGCCCCTAATATGCTTAATTCTCTATGTCTTTTAATGGATAAAACCTTTTTGGGAACAAACAAAAACCTAGACACTTTGCTTCTAAAATAGTTAGAATCACATACCTTCGAGAAGGTGCATCGGCTACCACATTCTCCTTACCTTTCTTGTACTTGATCACATATAAAAAAGTCTCAATGAACTCCATCCATTCGGCATGTCTTTTATTCAACTCCCACTGCCCTTTCAAGTACTTCAAGGTCTCATGGTCAGTGTGAATCACAAACTCCCTCGGCCATAGATAATGTTGCCAAATCTTCAAAGCTCACACTAAAGCATACATCTCCTTATCGTAGGTAGAATAATTCAATGTTGCTCCACTCAACTTCTCGCTGAAATAAGCTATGGGACGCCCTCCTTGCATCAACATGGCTATAATTTCTATACCAGAAGCATCGCACTCTATCTCAAAAGTAGCACTAAAATTCGACAAAGATAACAAATGAGCATTAGTCAACTTATCTTTTAGCAAATTAAATGCTTTCTCTTGCTCTTCTCCCCACATGAAACCCACGTACTTCTTGATAACCTCGGTCAAAGGTGTGACGATGGTACTAAAATTTCTCACAAATCACCAAGAAAAACTCACCAATCCATGAAAGCTACGCACCTCTTCTACGGTCTTAGGCGTTGGCCATTCACGGATTTCTTTGACATTTTCTCCATCAACCTGTATACCATCAGTATTAACAACAAATCCTAGAAATACTAATTTGTTAGTAACAAAAGAACACTTCTTTAGATTAGTGTACAATTGCTCGGCCCTTAAAATCTGCAAGACAGCTCGCAAATGCTCAATATGGTCATCAAGGCTTCGGCTATATATTAAGATGTCATCGAGATGGACAACCACAAATGGACCAATAAAAACATGCAAAACATGATTCATAAGTCGCATAAATGTGCTCGGTGCATTAGTTAATCCAAATAGCATAACTAACCACTCATATAATGCATACTTGGTCTTAAATGCAGTTTTCCATTCATCACTTTCTTTCATCCTAATTTGATGATAGCCACTTTTCAAATCAATCTTAGTGAAAATGTAAGAACCATGCAACTCATCCAACATGTTATCTAACCTAGGAATAGGATGTCAATACTTTACCGTAATGTTATTGATTGCTCAACAATCGACACACATTTGCCAAGTTCCATCCTTCTTTGGCACCAACAAAACAAGGACGATGCACAGGCTAAGACTGTGGCATCCGGAATTTTGTGACGACCCTTAAATATACGATGGTCCATGACTAAGTGACGGAAGCATTGCTGGTACTATATTCGACCCAATTGACCCGTGCATATTTGTTCCGATAATATTATACAACAACACCACCTAGGTATGTATGAAATAAGAGGGAGATTTGGACTTTAATGTACTGATTATTAAGTGAGCCGAAGGAAGGGATCATCCACGTCCCAAGCTACCCCAATCTCTCTCCATTTTAGTCGACACATGGAGTCAACAAATCATGGGATTGTTGACCGAGAGAAGCCCAGCAATAGCCACATTGCTTCTCCTTCGGTGGCCAGCGCATGGAGAGGAACCGAGCAAGGGAGAGCCACGCCTCCACCAGTTGTATTCAGTTCCTGCAGCCACCGAAAGAAGCCCCATGCAGTTGACTAAATTGTCAACAAAGTGAGGACCAAAACCCTCGTACATAGAGGGGAAGAGAGAGAATGAACCGAACGAGTGAGTGAAAGAGAGAGGTAGCGAGCAGACGAGCGAATACAGAGAGGGTTTGAGCGAGAGAGAGAATTGTGACCGAGTGAGAGAGAAGTGGGCACGCGAGTGTGAGCAGCAAGGAAGGAAGAGAGGGACTGCCCTCCGTCTGTGCTCGAGCTGCCACCATCAACGCCGCTAGTCTCCACCGTCGCTGAGCCAAGCCCAAGACCCACGAGCCCTTGTTCTGCTTGCAATTGAGCTCAAGAGCTAGAGGCAAGTGAAAGTCCATTAACCTATATCATGTTGTGCTGTTTTTGTCTAGTGGAGTGCAATAGACTTGGAGATGTTTGGGTTGTGGATGTTGGATGCTGGATTTTGAATGAGTAGAAGTAGTTCTCTTAGAATTAGTAAACTGTTTCGTAGAAAACAGCATGACCTTTGATGATTCCGTGAATTTTCTGTAATTATCTAGTTATAATTGGACTTTGAGCTCCTCATGAAAGTTGTAGGGCACATCCTTAGGAATAACATATCAAAATTTTAGAATAAATGGACAAGTTTTGGTCAGTAAAATGATTTTCTCTGTAAATGTTAAATCTAGAAGCTATTACAGAATGTTAGTAAATAATATAGCAATTACTGCTCTTGATATACAATAAATCTGACTTAGTGTTCTTCATGAAACTTTTTTCTTTAGATCTTTTTTATAATATATCAAAATTTCAGAATTTTTTGAGTTCATTTAGGGGTTATTCCAAAATTGTTACTAAAACTCTGCATTGTGATTTTTGAGCTGTTTTGTTCCGAATTTGCTCAATTTGTCCCAAAGGTGAATACATCTTGAGTTTTTATTTGACATGATGATATTGGCATTCAGCATATCATGCAATATTGAGATTTGATGAAGACTCATGGGACATCTTGTCATTGCATTGAAAACTGTTTTTGATATTAAGATGTTAATTGTTACCGTTGGACCCTCGAGTCAACGATGCCCCGGAAGTCAGGATGCCTAAAGGATCAAATGAGTCGATGCCTTGTGGATGTCTGGGGACCGTAGTGCCTCAGAGGTTTTTCCTTGGGAGCATCGGGATGCCCGGTGGTATGTCGGTACGTAATTTCGAAGGTTAGGGGTAACCATGTCTATGGCCCCCAGTGATTCCTCGTGACGTCAGGTGGGGTGCGAGATGCCCAGAGATGTGGCTTGTGGTTAGATGTCGGAGGCTTTTGCGATGCCAAGTTGGGTATGAAATCCCAGAAGGATGCAAAAATTGGTCCTCTAGGGGGATAAAACCGTTTGAATGATTAAAACTAATGATTATACTAAGTGTGAGTGTGGTCTGGTTATGAGACTAAATTGTATGGCATAGAATGGGACGTGTCATAACAATTTGGCCTTATGATCGGGACTTGTGTGACTGGACATGATGCATCTTATTAGTTGGAACTGCACTGGTCATTGCATTGAAGAGTTATATGGTTTAGACACATACTCATTCATTGATTGCCTATCTTGCATAAAACTAGATCGCAATGGCTTGCATAGTATAGTTTAATGGATCTTTTACTGTTGAGTGGTTGTACTCACCCCGTTTGGGAACTAACATTTCAGACTAGAAGATATGCCTCTGCTACCAGTCACCCCCGGCACATTCTATGGTATACCGGTCGACCTTGAGTGTGAATGTACGGAGCACCACCATCCTGAGATACGAGGGTTGGTTTTTGTTCGAGTGCGGGTATTTATCATGTATGACATCAGTTCTCCTACCGGCCCAGTGCTCTAAGAGTTTCTGATTGTGTTCGTCCACCGTAATGGGAGTACGCTGGGGCCGTTGCCACCGCCACCAGCTGGTGGACCGAACTAGGTGTGATCGAGAGTGATGGTCAGCAAATGAAGCATTTTTGAACCGCCGAAATTGATTGATGGGCCTATGTACACTGTTGTTATAGAGTCAAGTACCTTTTGAAAATAGCCAAGTTTAGAAAAATCTTGGCATTTTGATGTACCGACCCATGATGTCCATCTAGTTACGTAAATAAAAGTGTTCGGCTTTAACTTATAAAATGTTTAGTTGGTGTGCATTGTTTCTAAATATGGGATAGGGAGATGTTGGATATGCTTCCGCTATATAAACTGCGCAGGGACCTATAGGAAGAATATAAACCCCCAGAATTCATGGATTTGTTAAATTTCTATGGTATTAAAGAATTGGATTTTCAGGTTAAGGAAAAGCACAGGTGAGAGGTATCTGTGGCGACCCTAACGGAATGGGGGCCGTTTAGGGGGTGCCACAAAGACTCTCTCTCTCACATACCACCATTCCAATAGTTCGCTAACTTGCCGCTGGAGTTCATTTGTCTCCTTAGGATTGCTTCAATATGCGGGTCGGTTAGGTAATGGCGCACCAAGAAATAAGTCAATTTGATATTCTATGCCTTGAATCAATGGAATCCCTCTAGGAAGTTCATCAGGAAAGACATCTTCAAATTCCTACAATCAAGACACAATAGGACTAAGCAAACTTGGGTCAAGATCGTTAGTAGAAAACAAAACCTCCTTGTACAAAAGTACAAGCATCGATCGGTCTAGAACTAAAGCTCTCCTCGCCTCACTCAATTTTGTATAAAAATTATTTTGCCTATTTTCTTTCCTCTCTTCTTTTCCCTTGGGTTTTGCTACAATCCTCCTCTCAGCCTCTCCTTTTCCTTGTGTCTCAAACACACCACGCAAGCCCTCGAATTTCTCACCTTTTCTCTCTCTCTCTCTCTCTCTCTCTCTAGGCTTCACATTGTGACTTTAACTAATCTTGATACACCTCACTAGGTATCATTGGTACCAAGGTATAAGTCTTTTGATTCATCACCAATGAATAACGATTAGTATACCCATCATGATGTACCTTTCGATCATATTGCCATAGCCTTCAAAGTAAGATATGACCACTTGCATAGGTACAACATCACACTCTACCTCGTCCTTGTATCTCCCTATCTCAAATGGGATTCGAACTTACTTCAACACTTTCACCTCACCACTATCATTTAATCATTGAAGTCTATAAGGCCTAGGGTGCTTTGTCGTCTTCAAATCTAACTTATCCACCATAATACAACTTACCACATTTGCACAACTCTCTCCATCAATTATCAAACTACAAATCTTACCATTCATCACACATCTTGTATGAAACAAGTTATCTTTTTGCTGATGATGCTCCTCCTCCTTTACTTGCATACTAAGAGAATGCTTAACCACTAATAAGCCTCCTTTTATAACTACTTCTCCATCACTACCAACCTCCAACGGTGGCATCTCATCATCTTCTTCTTTCCTTTCACTTTCGGACTCAATAACACCATGTCCAATCATAATCATCACCCTCCTATTAAGGCATTGATTCACCGTATGACCACTGCCTAAACACTTAAAACATGTAATTTCATGAGTTCTAGTGTCAGGGTTTTCGATTTTACCTGAAGCCAAATTCATCCCAACTTTACTGTCCCTCTCCTTCTCTTTTGAGGTTTCGATTTTGGTGTTGTTTCCTCTCCAATTTCGCTTCTCATCTCTCTTCCAATTGGATCTCCAATTCTGATTTGAACCTCCTCCACTCTTATGATTTCGGTCTAACTTCAATTGCCGCTCAACTTTGATGATTTTGTCCACCAATTTCTCCAATTCAACATAGTGTTGCAGCTCCACCACCCTTGCTATGTCTCGGCTCAAACCACTCAAAAATCTTGACAATGTAGTCTCACGATCCTCCACCACATTAGCACAGACCATGGCAATATCCATCTCCTTGTGATACTCTTCCATGCTCTTATTGCCTTGTGTGAGATTTTGTAACTTTTGAAACAAATCTCGATGGTAATGACTTGGTACAAAACGCCTCCTCATCACCGCTTTCATCTCATCCAATGTCTCTATCGGTCTTTCATCATTGCACCTCCTACTAGTCACAAGTTGATCCCACCAAGTTATAGCATAATTAATAAATTTAACAGCTGCAATTTTTACCTTTTTGAGCTCGGAGTATCGTTGGTAATCAATTACCATCTCCATGTGTTTCTCCCATTCCAGATACACATTGGGATCATTCTTCCCTTAGGAGGAAGGAATCTTCATCTTGATAGTACCAAGCTCATTATCTTCTCGGTGTCTAAACCCTTGGACTCCATTCCACCTTCCAAATCAAGCATCTCGATCATCCTCCATGTCGGCCTCATCATCATCATAATGGCCGCTGCCATCTATGTCGTGTTCTAGAGGCGTCTCGTTGATGTTGCGGCCTTCCCTGGGGTAGCTCTCGGTCACTAAGCTCCTTCACTATAGCCCTCAATTGATGGATGCTTTCCACGAGCACTTCATCCTTTCGTTTGGAGTCAACCTCCCTTTGATTCATGCTTTCTTCATGTGACATATATTAGACCTGCAAGTAAACGTTAGTAACAAAAATCCTCACTAATTGCTCCCTCACGTATTTCACTCAAAGTGTTTGTCACTCCCCTTGTGTTTAACTCAAGTCTAGGCTTTTTCCACCCTCAATTAAGTTCACACACTCTTGCCTATTCCCTCTCGTATTCCCTTTTCACAAGTTCTTTATCGAACTCAAAACTTGCCTCTCAACCCCCTTACAACAATCAATTCAGCAAGTAACAATCTCAAACCAACAAGTACAACTTTTGAAATTCCAATTGAAACCCAAATCACTACTGATTTTTTTTTCAATTTAGTTCACTAACAAACGAGTCCCCTTATTGTGTTTTTTTCTTTTGGTTTGGCTATTTTTTTTTTGTTTTTTGCTGAATCTTTTTTTCCGCACTTTTTTGTGTGCGTTTTCTTTCTTTTTTTTGTTTCTTTTTTTCTTTTTTTTTTTGACAAACTCAGATACAATTTTAAGATGCTAGGACCAACTGAAGTTACAAAAAAAATTAAAACTAACAACAAACAACTATATATGGAAGCATAAAAGCAATCGGATCCCTAAATTGGCTAGAACCAAAACCCTAGCCAAATAAATCTCAAATTGCCGAATATAAACAGAAAATTAAAGATAAATAGCCCTTGTAGAAGTAAGCTCCGATATCAAATGATGTGAATCGTTGTGGAAAGATCGTTCTACGAAGGCTTGAATAGTGCGAATTGCGAACCTTGACCTCCAATCAAACTTGTGATTGACAACCTCAGTATGAACATGCCCTGTTGACAAACGCGTGTCAACCAACCAACATTATAGATGCCACGAGTGAAAGAATTCGCTATCTCGCTTGATAAGTTAAATTGACCGTCACAAAGGAACCTTGATAAGGTCAAGTCCTCAAAAGAATAGTAGAAGAGAATCTCTTCATTTTTTTTCTCAAAATAAAAATCTCCCCTAAATAAATTCAGCCAGTCCTTAATATAGGCCTTCCAGCTACCACACAAACCCTAAAACCAACCCTAGAAATCTAATGTGTCATATTATAGAATATACCTAAACAATAAGATATATATTTTTTTTGACTTTATCAAATATTTGGTGACCAGATAATTAAATTGCACCAAAATTTTCAAGATTCTTCAAGATTCGACTTAAGGTCATTTCCACGCCAAAAAGGCACATGTTGCTGTGGGAGAGTGTTCAAAATATAATACACAAGAAATAAATCAGATATCTCAACCTCAAAATTCTTAAGCTGAGCCGCAATGTCCCTCGTTTGCATTATGTGCTCACGCACACCTCTAACACTAGTGAGCTTCAATGATGAAAAAAATCATAATTAAGGTCATAGAATGTGCTTTCTCTGAAGTCTCAAACTGCGCATCAATGGTCTCCAATAAAGTCTTAGCATTGCTATGCTAAGTAACCAAACCATGGATATTATGAGATATTTTAACCCTGATAAACATCGCACTAATATGGTTGGACCGCTCCCATTGATTATAAAGGGCTATTTTAGCTGCGGTGCTCAAATCATGTTGACACCTAATTTGTATTTTCAAGTACATATAAAAAATTAATTGAAAAATTAATTTTTTTAAAAAAAGGCCTTAGGGGGTCAGGTCAAGCCGGATCCGGACTTGGCTTGGCCTATCCCTCTTTCCTTTTTTCTTTCCCCCACGCTAGGCCAAGCCCAGCCTTCCTTCAGCCCGGCCCACGCCCCCAACCTATCTTCCTCCTCTTGCAATCTTTCAAGTGTGAAACCTACAGCAATGAAGAGACAACAAACCAAGGCGAGAAGATAAGAGCAAGCAAGGTGGAGCAAGGGCAGAAGACAGGAGCAGAGAAGGAGGGGACAGGACGGGGGAAAGAAGTAAGAGAATCGAGAAAGGGAGAGGGACGAGGGGGAAAACCGAGAAAAAGGGCACGGAGAGGACCCGAGAAAAGGAGGAACCGATGACCAGAGAGAGAAAGGGGAGGAAAGAGAGAGAAAGAGATGAGAACCAGGAGGAAAAAGTTCGCGAAGGCCAACCGAGGAGCCGAGGAACCCCGAGAATGCCTAGCCACTGCCGGTGAGCTGCCAACTGCCACCATCTCTGTTGAAACGCAGGTACGCATTTCGTCGAGCACCTTGCGTGCGTCTTTGGAATCGAGCCAACCAAAGCTCATCCTGACTAGTTCGGGCGAGCTCCGGCCACCACCTATCATCCATTACTTTCTTTGATGTTCTAGCATATCTCCCTATAGTTTGTGACCGGTGCTCAGGCCTCAGCCAAGCCAAAACATCCTTAGGATCCGAGCGGACGTTACTTGTTTGTCGAAATGCCCGACCGAACCCTTCCTTCCCTACTCTCCCACGTAGAGCTCGATTAGGCTTGTTGGCCACCGAAGTGGCGCCATCGTTTGCCTGGACGCCTAGCAATGCCCTCACCTAGCCAAAACAAGGCCATCATGCCTTAGCCAGACACACCCGTGCCATCTGTCGTTGTCGCCTCCTTTATCACGACCGAGCAGTCATTGAACTAGGGTTGCGAACTAGCGGAGCCCTCAAGTGACGTCTTGCCGCTTCTGGCGACGCCCCCTAACCAGTGCCTGCCACCAGTACCCTCCTTGAAGAACCCCTCGGAGCTATGCTGTCACGGTTTCCTCTGGTCGCAACCAAGTGGTCACAAGCTAGAGGGCAAGCCGAGTTGGGCCAGATCCATGATTTGGCCCACTCAGCCTTTTTTTTTTCTTTTTCACATGGGACTAAAGAGGAGCCCACTTACAAGAGTATTGGGCCCAATCTTGGCCCATTCAAGTGAGCTGACCGGCCCGCCCCCAGCTGGGTCAAACCCGAGCTGGCTGAACTTAACCTGCCCTAACCGGACCCAAACCAAGTCCAGTTTGACTGAACCCAACTCGTTCCAGATTGGGCCGACTCCGACTCGACCCAGCCCAGGCAAAAATAATAAAAAATATTATTATTTTTAATTTTTTTAATTGAAAAAAATATAAAATTTTGAAAATTAACAAATGTAGGGTTTGGTTAGGAATTGTCATGTCTTACCTTTTTAGTGCAATTATGCCTTTATTTGCTCGTATATTGATTATATAGCATGTTTAATTTGTATATTTTATTATGTTTAATTGCACGTGCTCAATTTTACAGCAATTAGGGTCTTGGTAGCTATAATTATTATTTTAATGGTTATGCACTCACATGATCACCTCACATGTTAATGGATAAGTGTAACATCAATCCAAACTGCCTGACAAAAATATTTTCTTTTAAAATGAACAAGATTAGGTACTGAAATGGCACTATTTGGTCAGTTAGTTAATCAAGTTCCCGGCCCTAGATTCTTTGGTTGCATAGGAAGTGAGGTACACTCCCTTACCTCGCTTGGTTTTTAGCCGACCCCAATAGGCCAGTGACGACTCTTTTTTGTGAAATTCTTAAGAATACCCCAACATCACGCAAGGTATGAGGTTGGGAGAGCCCGCACCTAATCATGGGCCTAAGGTCTGTCCTTTAGGCAATATCCCTAAACATATTCCCTCCCCCCGAGGGGTAGGTCATAACAGCTTGACGACTTGGTTTAAACCTTAGAGGACTTAGGCATAAATCTGTCTTGTTTAAAAATAATTTTTGTTTGGCAGCGAGGATACTGGGTATGTCCTCAACGTGAGTATTAAATGTTTTTGTAGTTAGGAGTTATAAGAGGATGAGTGATTGTTAACCCCTTGTCTTGCAGGTGTGGAGTTGGGAATAAATGTTTATGTTTTGAACTTTTGAAGTGGTGTTTGTTTATAGACTGTCATGCATGTATTCCTTGCATTGCACTACACCATGACACACCACCTGCCGCCGGACTAGGGCCGCATAGGCTGCGTATGACAACGTTTCTTGGTTGGGGAAGAGTTTTTTTTCAAAAATAGTTCTTTTCTATTTCTATTCCGGAGAATAATTTCTGAGTAAAAGAACGCATTTGGTAACTACACAAAATTTCTACTCTTGGGAGAGAAAAAGAATAGAAATGTGTTTGGTAATGCAGGTTTCTTTTTTATATTTATTCATTTTTTATTCTTGCTCATGGATCGCTGGCGGCCGCCGACTGCCCGCCGCCCACTGCACAACCAACAGCCGCCGACCGCCACCACCAACCGCTGTTGCACAACCCATCGACCATCGCCAACCACCAGTAGCCGGCCGCCGACGAGCTATGCAGCGGCAGTTGATAGTGTCGTGCAATGAGCAGCAGCAGGCGATCGGCGACCAGCGATCGGCGGTCAATGGCGACAACCGACAATCGGCCAACGATCGATGGTTGGCTGTGGCAGTAGCGACGGCCGACGGTCAACGGCGACGGTGGCAGCCGGCAGTCAATAGTCAGTGGCAGTGGCCAGCGGTCGACCAGCAGTCGGCAGTGGCTCTAGGCGATTGGAGGTGGCCGCGGTAAGAGAGAGGAACAAAAGAAAAATGAAAAAGAAAATTAGCTTATTTCTAGAAATTGTTCCCGAGAGTAAGAAGTAACTTTTTTTTGTCTCTCGTTTATGCTCCAAATCTATTCACTGGCTAACTTTCTATTCCGGGGAACAGAAAAATAACTTGGCGTTACCAAATGGATTTCTATTCTTTTTTTGTTCCGAGGAACAAAAGAACAAAAATCCTGAGGAACGGAAACGTTGCCATACGCTACCATAGGATCACTTAGGATGCTGTTGAGGTAGATACCACTCTAACTACAACCATGTAATACAAGTCTCTCATCTCAACCCCAAAATTTATTTCTTGATGTCAAAGGTCCGCACCCTAGTCTACAACCATGCGACACAGGTTGGTTCTTTGACGAAGCCGGAGCCATGGGAAACACGACCTAGCCGCAATCTTGTTGGTTCGGTCTAGGATACTATGGCTCCATTTTGGGCTATTTAGAGTAGAAATCAAACCACCACCCCATGCGCATATCCATGTCATTGGCATTTCTACTCAATGATGTAGGGTAAGTTTTACAATTCATTTTAGTCGTACTTTACTTATTTGCTTTCCTTTCGGTCGGTCCATAACAAATTAGGTTGGTCATAACTTTAGTTGGCATATGATGGGAGTCAAGAGTCATGTATTTCCGCCTTCAAAATAGTTTCGTTGTTTAAGGGTTCTCTCTCATGTTTTTTCCTATGTTATGTAATAACTTTGCTTTCAATGAAATGAACGAATTGGGGCAATTAGATCTTTGTCATGGGCTGATACCTATTTATTTCTAGTGCTTATATATGCTTATTTACCATTTCGTCAAGTACTAGCCAATTGATTGCCTTATGTCGATTGTCGATATGGCCAAGCAAAGATCTCTGATTTGCACTCGCGCAAAAGCCAAGATGGAGAACGAAGACACCGACACACGCATGGCCAAGATGGAGGACCAGCTGGCCCAACTTACCATAATGATGTTCAGATAAGCCAAAAACTTAAAGAGCCCCCTGTCGTAGTTGTCACCGGGATATCCACTCCTACATTGTCAGGGCACGCTCCCCCGTTAACGGGAGACCCACACGTTGCCAACCTTCCTAGAAAGGAAACTGCTAGAGAAGCCCCTTCAATCACGCCAATCGTCATCAACTTAGATCCTCCTTGGAAGGAAGAGCCAACATCCCGCCTAGATGGAGAGAGTGAAAAGCACTTGGCTAAGATGGAGGAGCAACTGTACACCTTACAAGGATACGAGCTAAAAGGAGCCGACAAGCTATCCTCGTATACCAAGATGAACTTCCTTGAGACTTTCCAAGAGCCTGAATTGACGAGGAAGTATGACGGAACAGGATGCTCTATGACTCACCTTAGGTACTACTTGAGGAAAATGGCTCGCTACATTGACAACATACTCTTCCTTATTCACACGTTCCAAGATAGCTTAGAAGGCATAGCTCTGATGTGATTCATCGCGCTGGACATCGAAGAGTTCACCAGTTGGGAGGACTTGGCCAATGAATTCCTACAACAATACGGATTTAACACTGAGCTTGCCCCCACAAGGGAAGAGTTAACCCGCATAGAAAAGAAGAGGAATGAATCATTTAAAGCATTTGTGCAAAGGTGGAAAGCCATGGCCTCATAGGTGAAGCTGACCTTGAATGAGAGAGAAATGAAGTAGCTATTCCTCAAGACATTGCCCCCTTAATACTTCCAATGATTAGTGTACTCAAGATGCCAGACATTTTCACAACTGATAGATGTGGGTGAATGAGTTAAGTGGGCAATCATCGAGGGAAGGATATCTACCGAAAGTACTAAGAAATTCCTAACGAGGAAAGATAAGGAAATTGCAATTGAAATAGTGCTAGTACAAGAGCCATTTCTCTCTAGGCCACCTTCAACACCCATGCATAAGCCTGTAATGGCTTAAGGGAATTTATCCCGAGCATATGACAAGGGCAAGGGACCCATTCGAAGGGAATTTTCCTTGTTACCACACCCATTGTCAAAGATGTTGCCCATGCTTCTCGAAAAGATGATGGCTGCGAAGGAGGTGCCTAGAGACAACCCTGCGAAGTTTACCGAATTTGATGTAACCAAAACATGCGAGTATCACATGGGGGAGAGGGGGCATGACGTGGATAATTGCTATGTGCTGAAATACAAAGTCCAACAATGCTAGATGGGGGCATCTTGACTTTCAAGGAAATTTAGCCTAACTTACAACAAAATCCCTTACCAAATCATGCAAAGGGAGTGTACTCAATTTTCGAGGAAGACGTCATATGCACCATCTTGACGTGCGAGGAAGCTGAGTCCTTCGAAGTCGTAGTTGTCCCTCTAGAATAGGGCAGTTCTCGTTCAACTTAGTCTTTTGTCTTATGTCCAATCCCCTGCGTGGGATCTCGTTGTTATTTCTTTATTGTCTATGTCATTCGTAGCGTGAACTATGGTCAGCCCTGATCTTGAGCCATTGGTCGAGGGTGGTGTGTGTTAAAATACGGTCTTATCTTTCTTCATTCGATAAAGTAGAGACATGTTTTATTAAGGACATGTGGAAGCATATCAAACTAATCCTATGATGGTCGCTGAGGCCTGGGCCTCCACATGCTCCCAAGTTTGACTGTTTTGCAAGGACAAGGAAATCTGAGGATATGAGGATGAGTTCTTGAAACTTTTTACAAAAAAAAAAAGATACTTTAAAAAATTCTTCGAAAACGAAATGCATGATCTTTACTGTTGACATGCTCTAACTTATCTCATCGCATCTCAAGCATTTCATTATGCATAATCATGATAAGGACTCACGTGACCTGGATTGCATGAAGAAAGTCTCTCAAGTTCCAATGACATCGACGATGATCAGAAGGGGATCGAGCATGAATGGAATCGACCTGTAAACACTTGTCGCAACCTACCTCTCAAGGGGAGGGAATAGATTTAGGGGTATTGCCTAAAGGACGAGCCTAAAGCCCATGATTAGGCGCAAGCTCTCTCAAGCCTATACCTCGAGTGACATAGGGGTATTTTTAAGAATTTTTCCATAAGGAGTTGCCACTAGCCTAGTGGGGTCGGCTAGAAATCAAGTGAGGCATGGGAGTATGCCACACTTCCTACACAACCGGAGAATCTAGGAATAGGGACTTGATTACACTAATTGACCAATTAGTGCCCTTTCGGTACTTAATCTTGTTCATTTTAGAAAAAGAAGGATTTTGTTAGGCAATTTGGATTGATTTTATACCTATCCACTAACATGTGAGGTGATCTTGCAAATGCGCAATCATTATAATAACAATCATAGCTACCAAGATTCTAATTGTAGTAAAATTGAAGACATGCAATTGAACATCCACAAACATAATTAAATATGTAAATTAAACATGCTATATAATCAATATACAAGAAAATAAAGGCCTAATTATACTAAAAATTCAATACATGCCAATTCCTAATCAAACCCCATCATTTTTAGATTTTTGAAATTTTTCGTTTTTTTAAATTTTCTAAAAAAATAAATTAATTTAAAAAAATTAATTTTTAAAAAAAATAATTTTAAATTTTTAAAAATGCGCGAACTAGGTCGGGTCCGATCAAACCCAACTCGGGTTCAGCCCAGTCAATGCGAGTTAGGTCCAGTCAAAGACGGGACTAGGGTTCGGTCCAACAAGCTTGGGTGGGCTCGAAGTGTGGGCCCAGCCCAAGAGGTCCCTACCCGATTGGGGGGTTCTTGTCTGACTCGGTTCTAACCCACTTCTAACCTTCTTCTCTATGGCTTCTTGGCAGCAGTGGCTCGGCAAGGCATGGCGACACGTGCCAAAGGTCGATCACGGAGGTGTGGCGGGGCGAGGCGGGGCGGGGCTTACTAGCAACACTTGGTGCTCATGGTTGCAGGTGTCAAGTAGAGACTGAGGCTTGCAACAGCGATGGCGTTGCAATGGTTGGGGTCGGAGGGTGGCAGCTCGAATAGCGTTGGAATAGGCGGCTGTTGGAGAGATGTGGCCTGGCGGTGAGGCTTCATGACGTCGCTGGTGGCTGGGCAAACTAGCGGGCGGCTTTGGTAGTGAGCTGCTCCCTTCGTTCCTCCCCGCTTGAACCCCTCCTCCATTCTTCTCCTTCTGCTTTTCCTCTCTCTCTGTCCTGCTGCGTTGCTTCTTCACACGATGCCAGTAGTCCATATTTGGGTTCCAGGGAGACAGCTGTGGTCACGGTTGGTCGGGCGGCAATGGTAGTAGGAACGATGGCGGTGAGCTTTCTCTAGCTCACTCTCTCTCTCTCTCTCTCTCTCTCTCTCTCTCTCTCTCTCTCTCTCTCTCTCTCTTGCTCCTGCTCTCTTCCTCGATCTCCCTCTTTGTTTCTCGGTCCCCCTCCGTTCTGTCATTCCTCTTTGGTTTTTCTTGAACCCACTCGCGCGCCAGGCCCCCTATAGCACCAGCTACCCCTTGCTGGCCTGCCCCCGACCCACGGATTGCACCGCTTGCCTGCCAACAATCCCCCTGCTCCTCTGTCACTACTGCCCTATTCTTGCTATCCCCTTCTGTTCTCCTGCAGGTCTGCGCGTGAAGACCACCAGGGGGAGGAAGGACAAGCATGGGCCGAGCCAAAGGAGAAAAGAACTGGCCCAGGTCGTGCACACATGAAGAAAAGAAGGAAGAAAGGGGGCGGGCCGAGCCAAGGCCGAATCCGGCCCGAACTGACCCCTAAAGTTTTTTTTTTAATTTAATTTTTTTAACGACTAATTCCTAATTTTGTACACAATTAAATCCTAACTAAAATCATAAAATTTAGGTGTCAACAACACTTATGTAGTTGAGCAATATTTTCCATGAATGAGATCAAGGCCGAGGAGCCACTTTATGCACAATCCAAGTCACATAGCATCATACATAACATCATAGATATCATGCATATACTACATACACGCATATCTACTCGTGTTTCAGGCACCCTATCATTCGATGAGGAAATGGCGAGGAAATGGCGAAGGAAAGTGTCGATTAAAGGACCCATTAAGTCTCCGCACAAATGGTTGAATATCTCTTTTTCTTAAATGAGAGGTAAACCGAGACAATAAAAAAAAAACCCAAAAAAAAAGTGCATGGCATCATTCATATGACCTATTTCCGGTGTCACTATGCATGCTTTGTGTTAATGACCCTCAAGAAAAGGGGATTTGTAAAAATGTTTTTATTCAGGCAAAAAGGTGAAACGTTAACCATGCCAAACAAGAAGTGCTTAGGATGAAGAAAGGCAAGCCATTTCCAAACACATCCTTCAAACACTTTTGAGAGATGAGTGAAAAGCAACCTTCTCTTAGGACGAAGGATTCATTCACATTGAGTGCAAAGATCGAAATGATAAAGGCGTTTCCTTCATCAATCCCAAGTATTGCACTAATCTCTTGCTACCCCTTTGGGCCAAATAAAGATGATCCATCAAGGTACCCCTATTAAGAACAGCCCTACATTAGGGCAGCATAAGAGGTTACAATCGTGTTGTAGAGCAAAAGATTGAAAAAGATTATATTACTTTCACTTGCATCAATCTTCTGGTGATAGTTTCAGAGGAATTCTCATCAGAGCTTGACTCATCCCAAGGTGAAGAAAAGCATTTCCTTCTCTACCCAAATACTGATACCCGTTGCTTTAATAAATTTGGGCCTGATTGTTCATTTCTGAATCCTGACTGGTGATCATCTCCTTTCACTGGGGCAAGGCATAAGGATTGACCACATACAATTGACATTTACGAAAAAATATGAAAACCATCTCAAAAGTCGTAAGAGCTCTAAAAGTTCAAAGAGCAAAAAGTTCAACAAAATTAGGGAGCATGAAAAAGCAATGTGCCTAGTGAAGTAAGGCCAATGCCTGTCAAGAAAAAGAGCCAAAAGGCTGCATCTTATGTGAAAGAAAAATTATCAAAATCCAACTAAATATTATCAAAATCCAAATGCCTGCATAAAAAATCATCGCAAGTACAAAGAAAATTAGAGAGGAGCAAATCTCCCATGCAGAAATGATTATTTAAGGGACTTTCGAGATGTGCTGTATTTCAAAAGCCAAATGATTTCGAAAGGTCAAGTGACCCGGTCACGATGCCGTGATGATCACCAACTCTTAAAAACCCTCTTGAAAATTTTAAGTCTTGTGAGCCTTTCCAAAGCCAACATTACAACCCTCTTCCGAAGTCTCTTCTAATTGGGATGGTTTGAGTGAAAATAAGAATGCCACAAAGAAGCTACCACTGAAAGGAGTGGAAGCAATTCTATCTTGTCTTATCTTCCAAGTTCTCGACATGTAAACCTGATGAAAATAGCGACAAATGTTCCTTTATTGGCCTCAAAATAATAATTCCTTTATGTAAGCCCTAATCGACCCTATATTGCTGTCATTTCAAAAGACCCTTTTGATCAAACAAATTGTGCTCATCGGGAATGTTTTTGGAAGCCTTCGACATAGGTTATGTGAGATACCCTCAGCAACTAGTTATCTCCCACATGAATGGATGGGATCAAACATCCATTTTATCGAGAGTATGTGAGAAACCCTTTCTAACTAAGAAGCTCTAGTTTGGCATGCTTAATAAGCCTTATTCATGAGTAAAGATTGTTTTGATAAAAACTTGTCTCCCAAGGAATTTGATGATTAATGATACATCACTGAGCAAGATGACAACTTTGCACCACGTGATGCTAATTGACATCGAATGTTTCTCAAGGCAATCAGACTTAGCTTGATTAGCTTGTTCAATTTATACTACAATTTGCCAATACATCTCTTGATGCCATCCCTAATGACATTCGCTCAAGTTAAGTTGACCGAATTCCTCAATGAAGCTATGCAGTTTTCAAGGGGTTAGCGGATGCTTCCCTAAAGACTACAAGGTTCATGGTCAACCTTAAATCATGTCATTTCCAGAGGTTCATGGTCAACCTTAAATCATGCCATCTACAAAGGTTCATTGATTTTCCACAAATCATGCATTTCCAACCTGGTCGAAACCCATTGTTACACAATGAGGCCTCATTTCTTTCCTTCTTCTTATGACAACGCATGCTTCCGTAGCCCGAGATCTTTTTTTTTCTTATGACACGGCGTGCTTTTGTAGCCTTGAGTCTTTCCTTTTTCTTATGACAAGGCATGTTTCTATAGCTCGAAGTATTTCCTTTTTCTTATGACACGGCGTCCTTCTGTAACCCGGAGTCTTTCCTTCTTCTTACAACACGACATGCTTCTATAACTCGAGGTCTTTCCTTTTTTTACAACACGGCGTGCTTCTGTAGCCCGGGATCTTTCCTTTTTTCTTATGATACTATGTGCTTCTGTAGCCCGGGGTCTTTCCTTCTTTTTTATGACACGGCGTCCTTCTGTAACCCGGAGTCTTTCCTTTTTCTTACAACACGACGTGCTTCTATAGCCTGGGGTCTTTCCTTTTTCATATGACACAGCGTGCTTCTGTAGCTCGGGGTCTTTCATTCTTCTTATGACATAACGTGCTTCTATAACCCAAGGTCTCTCTTTCTTCCTATGACACGGTGTGCTTCTATAACTCGGGGTCTCTCTTTCTTCTTATGACGAGGCGTGCTTATGTAACTCTAGGTCTCTTCTCTTTTTCTTTTTATGACACGGTGTGCTTCTGTAGCCCAGAGTCTCTCTTTCCTATGACACGGCGTGCTTCTGCAGCTCGAGATCTCTCTTTCTTCCTATGACATGGGGTGCTTCAGTAGCCCAGTGTCTTTCCTTTTTCTTATGACACGACATGCTTCTATAGCCTGAAATCTTTCATTTTTCCTATGACACGGCATGCTTCTATAGCCAAGAGTCTTTCCTTTTTCTTATGACATGGTGTGCTTCTGTAGCACGAAGTCTTTCATTTTTCTTATGACACGGCATCCTTCTGTAACTCGAAATCTTTCCTTCTTCTCACAACATGGCATGCTTCTGTAACCCGGGGTCTTTCCTTTTTCTTTCGACACAGCATGCTTCTGTAGTCCAGGGTCTTTCCTTTTTTCTTATGACACAGCGTGCTTTTGTAGCCTAGGGTCTTTCCTTCTTCTTATGACATGGTGTGCTTCTATAACCCAAGGTCTCTCTTTCTTCCTATGACACAGTGTGCTTCTATAGCCGAGATCTCTCTTTCTTCTTATGACATGGTGTGTTTCTATAGCTCGAGGTCTCTTCTCTCTTTCCTTTTATGACACGGTGTACTTATGTAGCCTAGAGTCTCTCTTTCCTATGACACGTCATGCTTCTACAACTCGGGGTCTCTCTTTCCTATGACACAGCATGCTTCTGTAGCTCGGGATCTCTCTTTCTTCCTATGACACGGGGTGCTTCTATAGCCTAGGGGCTCTCTTTCTTCTAATGACATGGCATGCTTCTGTAGCCCGGGGTCTCTTCTCTCTTTCTTTTTATGACATGGTGTGCCTCTATAGCCTAGAGTCTCTCTTTTCTATGACATGGCGTGTTTTTATAGCCCGGGTCTGTCTTTCTTTTTATGACGTGGTGTGCTTCTGTAGCTCGAGGTCTTTCTTCCTCTTATTGATAAGACACACTTCCATAGCTCTGAGTCCTTCCTATTGACCTGATGTGTATCTATGCACCCAGGGTCTCTCTATCATCAAAGTAATTTAGGTGTCTTCTGTCTTTGAATGCAACCTCTTCGAGGCTACATTCAAAGAGAGGCAACTGTTAACACATAATTTGTATTTTCAAGTACATATAAAAAAATTAATTTAAAAAACAGAGCCTTAGGGAGTGGGGTTAGGCCGGATCCGGCCTTGGCCCAACCGGCCCCTCCGTCCTTTTTCTTTCCCCCACGCTAGGCCCAGCACAGCCTTCCTTCAGCCTAGCTCGTGCCCCCAACTTGTCTTCCTCCTCTTGCAGTCCTTCATGCGCGAAACCTGTAGCAATGAAGAGACGGCAAACCAGGGTGTCGCAACCAATTTTTTGGGTGTAAACCACCTAGGGTTTTGGCTAATGGATTGTTAAGCCTAGACTTAACTCGGGCTCTCCCAAGCCCATACCAATTCGTGACTTTAGGTTCAAGTTTTTTAACATGCAATTGATTTTTAACTAGGAGTCGCCACTAATCTATTTTTGATGGGTCGATTAGAAACCCAAGTAAAGTAACAGGAGATTTACTTTACTCGTACAAACCAGAGATTTGGGTATGTAGACTTGGTTACGCTAGATTTCTCTAATGCCCTTTCAGTACCATTTCTTTTTATTTTGACAAAAAGGTTTTGCAGGCAGCTTGAATTGATTTTAAACTATCTCCCTAACATGTAAGGTGATTATACGGGTGCGCAAATCACCAGTTTAACACCCAAATAAATAATAAATAAATTGCAAAAACTTACCTCCAAGCAACGAAAGCATCTGCAATGTTAGATGAGAATTCACATCAACAGTCCTAGATATGATTTCTAATTAACACGCAATTTCTTTTTGTTTTCGCTTATTTAATGAAAATCATGCAATGTGCAATGCATGCTACTAATCTAACATGAAATAATATGACATGGTAATATGGCTTAAACTACACGACATAAATAAGATGCAGTATGTCCTAAAGAATGAAATTGATTTATTCTAAGATGATTTTTGGTATTTTCCATGAAATTTTGAAATTAGAAAAATGCCAAAATTACCTAGCTAGATTAAGATTCTATCCGCCTTATATTAAGGATTAGGCTAGGCTAAACCCTAATTTAAACTAAGATATTATCTTAACCTAGCAGTCTCTAGCCTAAGATGCAATCTATCTAAAAAAATCAATCTAAACTTAAAATGAAACATGCAATTTTATCCTAATATTCCATGACATATAAAGAACGCCCTAATTCTGCATGACTAATGCATGATGATTTTTTTGTGTTTTTTTAATTATTTTCGAAATTTAAAATTGCTAAATAATTAAACATGCAATCCAAGTTAAAAATCTAACAACCTAAATTGATTGATTTGACTTTTCATTTTTGATTTTTGATTTTTTTAAATTCGAAATAAAATTCCTATTCTACATATGCAAACCCTAAAACAGGAAATAAACCTAATTCTTAGCAACATTTTTTTATTTTTCTTTTCTTTTACGGGAGCAATCAAAATAAGACATCAAGAACAGCACGGCAACAAATCAGGCAAGATATCATCCATGTCCATTTTGGAAATAAATTGACGAATCGTATCTCACGCATGAGATCGGATTGGCCAATTTCAAATAAAATCGCGAATCGTATCTCAAGCGCGAGATCGAATTGGTGATTTTTCCATGCGATTGCGAGTCGTATTTCGAGCGTGAAATTGGACTATCAATCATATGCACGTTGCGAAATTATGAAAATTTCCTAATTCACGAGGGATCAAGAGATCTTTTGGATATGGCAATATCGATCAAACATTCAAAAAAAGATTGCGATATTACGAATTAGGCAATGAGATATATGAAAATCAAATTGATCGAGAGTCTTACCTAATTCAAGGATATTCTTTCCAAATTTGGACTAAGCACAATTGCACAAGGATTGCAATCGGCTCCTTGATGGTGAAACACGACGGATGGTGGCGGGCAGCAGCGGCACGGAGATTCACAATCGAAGCCGGCACAGTTCGATGAGCCTACAAAAATGGAAACTTCGAAGGTCAACTTAGCTCGTGGCTACTTAAATCAGGAACGTTGTATGCTGTAATGGTGGTGTTCCTTTGACAACGAATCTCCCACCGCCGGTGGAGATCAGGGTTGGAGAAAGACGCTCGTGGATGATTTGTAGGCGCGGCAGAACAGGTGGCCTCTTTTTCAGTCAAAGTCAATGGATCTTCTTCGTGCAGCAAGTGGAATTGTCTTCATGCAGCATATGGAATATTCAACGTGAGTGCTTTCGGCAAAAGAACCACGCCTGGAATTGCTGGAACTTAACGGTGAGTGTAGAGCTCGTGGCATATCAGGTCAACGGCTTAGTCGTTGAAGTTGGGGCTCGCGGCGACAGGTGCTTAACGTCGCCGAGATCCGTAGCACAGGGATTGCACTAACGGTGTTTCGACCAAGCCTTGGCCGAAGGACCTCTCTTCTCTCTCTCTCACGTGTGTTTTGATCAACGTGCTCTGAGAACTCTGAATTGCTGACCTCCGATTTTTGTGTTTGCTGTGCTCTGACCGTCTCAATCTTCGCGTGTGGAGGGTACTGCAGAGAAGAAAGCCAAGTGTTGCAGATTGACTACACCAACTTATTTGCCGATGAAGGGGATTCATCGTCGTTGTGGATCCCAGTCAGGTCAGCCCTCATCAATGCAATGGACAACAGGAGCAGCGACGTCCATGGGCGGTGGACTACAACATCGTCAAGGTCGGCATCGATCTAGTAGGGGCAGATCAGATCAAATTGTCCTTCGGAAGCTGCAGCTCGTCACGAGGCTACTGGTGGTATCAATGGGCTTGGCGAACCTGGCTTTTCATATGGGACTCCTCAATCGGCAATTGGAGGTGTTACGATTCCTGATGCTTCACAAGCACTCTGTACAGAAGCTTCCCCTCATGATTTTTCCCTCAATTCAGTGTATGGCTATGTCTTCAATTGTGCGGCCCCCCCTTTGCTTGTCCGTAGATGGTCCTTTTATAGGTAGGACTAACCTAGGTTTTTGAGGAAAGAGAATAAATCTGCATATTATATTTTAGAACAATGACATTTGTAGTCAAAAATTTTCCGATTCCTTTCCATTCACGTTCCTCGATCCTTTTACCTGCATCTTCGTAAAATCAGCTGAATTCTTTCTTCTTTTATTTGCTTTATGTGTCCACGTGTGTCCATGAAACAAATTTCTTCGAGACAAACCAAATATACTGCCATAGATACAGATGAAGATAATATATGGTCAATATCTCCAAATTTTACTTTCTTTCTCTTCATTATTTTTCTTGCAGAAACATTGGTGAGCCCTTAGATTTTTCTTTTTGCATGTTGACACCTGAAATTTTTTATTGACATTTTAATCATTCATTTTACAAGAAAAATATAAAAAAATAAAGAGCCAAAAAAAAGATGAAAAAAAGAATGAAAACAAGAAAAAAAAAGAAGAAAACAAAAAGGAAACAAAAAGAAAAAAGGAAAAAATGTTCAAAAAAATATATAAAGGCTCCCTCATTTTTTGGTGGAGGAGGCCATTTGACGATTTTTTTCTCTCTCTTGAAGGTCTCTCTCTCTAAAAAAAACTATTTGCGCGCAAATTCTACTCTCCGTGAACTCTCTCTCTCTCTCTTTGGGGGGCTCTCTGATCATCACGAACGAACTCTCTCCGGGGGGACTCTCTCTCGATCGAGTGTTCTCTCTCTCTCTCTCTACGGTTCGATCGGTTAGGGTTTTTACTCCATTGGAGAGGGATCGAAGATCGGAGCCCGGCGGTCAGGGATTCGCTGGGGTTTTCTCTCTCGGACTCCCTCTCTCTCTGATTCTCTCTTTGGTTTGCTCGATCGTGGCGACATCCACGAAGACGGCGGCGGTGACAATGGCTCTCGATCTGTGGTGTGATTTGGCTCTCCACCGGATCCTATGCTCAACCCCTATTCACTCAGTTCTCGGTCCTCTAGTGCAGAAGCTCGCCGGAGGTTGGGCGGATCGGCGACGACGATGCTTAACTGAGTTTGTCTCTGGATCAAACTCACCAAAGCGGTGAGTTCTCTTTCTCTCTTGATCCAATTAAGTTTTTAGGATGTGGTTCTCTCTCCCGTTCTCTCTCTGACCTCGTGCATTTTCTCTCGGCTTTGTCTTGCACACCGAATTTAACTTGTTGAAACGGTCGGTGAAGGAATTCGGTCTTTTGGTGCAAAGGCTCGCCAGACCCGAATCTCTCTGGATCGAGCTCACCAAATCGGGGTTCGGATCCACGCCGAGTCTGGAGGTTTCGGTTCATCTCCAAGAAAAAAACTCCGAAACCCCTCAGTGACAGTGGCTCTCTGTTACTGGCTCAATCAGGTTCTCTTTTTAGATCTCTCTTTCTCTTTTGATTTGTACTTGTATCTTTTTTTTTTTAGCTCCGAGGTTGCGTGCTTTCATTAGCCTATTCTGCCAAGTCACTGTAGCTTGCATGTCGTTCGTGATAAATGCCGTGTTCGGGATGTTCTGTTTGGTGCCATTTGCTCCATAACCTGGAAATGCCCTCTACCTGTTCCATGTAATAAACTAATGTTGGTCTTTGTCCTTATTGAAGAAAATAGTCTTTCAAGGCGTGTAGAAGTCCTTGAATTGAATAGCTATGGAGTATCTGTTTATTTTGACATGAAAAGCTCGAAGCTCGGCCTTTAGTTAAGGAAGATGATACATGGTTAGACTTTGTTCTGTGGAGATACCGGTGCCACTCACTTTCCGCTTGGAACTTATGGTTATGGATGCTCCTTTTAACAATACCCTGCAATGGGAAGTTGATGTGGACCATTGAAGGCCTTAGATTGTGATGAGCTAACCGAGATGTTGGGACTTTTGTTAGCTGTTGAAGGAAAGGGGATGATTTGCTCAAAGCGTCTGATTCTGAATAAACACACTTTATGCCTTCGACTGTTACAAGAACTGTGTCGTAACATCATTTTTTCGGTAATTAGGATTTTCTCTCAATTTTTCTTAGCATAATGGGGTGCCTTCGACATCATGCATTCTGAAATATGATTTTGCTAAGATTATTGCTGCATGCATAATCTCTGACATTCTGGATGATGTTATGTTATGCGATTGCATAATCATCTACTCATGTTGCTGGTGCGAACAATGATTTAGTCATGCTTGGTGAGGAATTGACTTCTGGTGGAGTGGAGTTTAGATCATAGATCGAGGCTTCGTTGTTGATTCTTTACCGATATGCATCATTCAACCTTGTGCTGATTTTCTGCTGGATGTTATACTTGGATTCATGAATCGATGTTTTATGAAATGCATGCCTTTGGTTATAAAATACAGATTTTTCCTATTTTGGAAGTAGATTCGATTAAGGAAAGGGATAATACCCTAAAAAACCCCAAACTGGTACACTTATAACAAATTTACCCCAAACTATTTTTTCGACCACCAAAAACCCCAAACTGGTATACTTTTGACAAATTTATCTCAAACTGGTACACTTGTGACAAATTTACCCTATGTTAGTTTTTGTTAAATTTTTTTCTCAAATTATTAAGTTAAATGACACGTGACAATTAACCAGTATACCAATTTAGGATTTTACGTTCCGTTTGTCACAGTTTACAATTTTTATGATTTTTTTGTGGTATTAATCCAATTTATCATAGGGTATATTTGCTACAAATTTACCAATTTAGGGTTTTTTGCAGTCGAATAAATTAGTTTGGGGTAAATTTGTCATAAATGTACCAGTTTAGAATTTTTTATAATCAGTCAGGGTAAATTTGTCACAAGTTTACCAGTTTGGGGTTTTTCATGGTCAAAAAAATAGTTTGGGGTAAATTTGTCACAAGTGTACTAGTTTGGGGTTTTTTAAGGTATTAACCCTTAAGGAAATGCTTTTTTTTTTTTTCTGTGGCTAGCTGCTGTTAGTATTGAAATGGAATAGTCGATGTGTCGCGATTTCGTATGCCTGACATGTCACTTTCTGTTTTGGCTGAAATGAGGTGCTAGATGAGTTTTTTTGGCCTCGAGCCCTTCTAGACATAAAAAATACACTTCTAGAGCTTCGATTTAATATGTTGCATGCCCTGAACGGATGTCATTTGGTCGCTCAAAAACACCTATAAATTCTGTTGATTCTGCAGTAATTGTTTTAGGTTGATTTGCTGTTTTGACCTACTGCAATTTTCTGTTTTAACTGGACTGAGCTGGTAGATGATGTTATTAGGACTTAATATCTTCTAGAGATTTGTAATAGGCTTCTCAAGCTTTCCATAGACATATTATATGTGCGATTTGGCCATCATTTGCCCTACCTAATGCTTCTTCCAAAGAGCACTAATCTGCTGATGTGTTCTGCTTGTTATGATCTGATCTGACCACTTATACAAATGGCTTTACTTGAGCTAGAAAAAGACCTAAATTGCAATTGTCACCTAATAGGAATTCGTAAAGGACACCTTGAGCTTTCTAACGATGCCTAGTTTGTCCAATTTTCCCATCATTTGCCCTGCTTTTCTTTTTTTTAGATCAAGTTTTGAAGTCTGAATTTGTCTTGACCTGCAGTGCTGTCTTGTCTCTATGAATCTGACTGTCTACCAATTTTGTGTGATCTTATACATAATGATCTTGAGGATAAATTCTCAATGAAAGCTGTCTATAATATCCATATCCATCCCATGCTAAAATTTGAGAATTTTTAAGGTCAAGTAACCTTAGAATTCAAGTTGACATGTAGCAATTTAAATTGTTATGCATTTTGCTCCTAATGACAAGTCACATATCAATGTTAATGGATTTGTGTGGCCTTTTGCACATGGATTTAGGGTTAAATGTCTAAATCAAACTTTTTCTTCACATTTAACCCTATGTCATGTTCAAATTTCATGATTTTCATGCATTGATTAGGTGGCTTAACAAATCAGTTATCATGCATCATTCTCTGATTTGCTTATGATTGATTTGCATGCTTTAGCGATTGTTGCTTTTCGGCCATGAATTTGACTTTACTTGAACTTGATATGCCTCAGGAAATTCTATTCATGAAAGTTGCTCTTTATAAAGTGCTTGATTTCTCTGCTTTTTTTCTTAGAGCCAATCATGCATGGGTTCTACCCCAATTGCTTTGATCTTAGTTGTGATTATTGTTTCTTTTACTTGTATGCACCTAGTCATAAATTTCTTAGATTAGGTTTAGATTAGGACCTTGAAGATGGAGAAGGCGTGAAGATGGTGGAGGTTGATGTCCATTCCGACCATTTTCATGTAATACCCATTTTCCCGACATATGTCTCGGGCTCCATTTGTTGTATAAAACCCAATGAGTTATGGGTTTTTCTCTCTTTTTCCCATATATTTCTCTTTTATACTTTCTTTTAGGTTTGCAGGATAGATTTACTGCTTTTCTTGATTATTTACTTCATGTCTTGGAATTTCAATTTCATTGATTGTTTTCTTTTCATTTCTTAGGAATAGAATAAAATGAAAGTAATCCACCACGCATGATCATTTAGTATAGAATTGACAATCCTGAAAATATAAAAAGAAATGCATGGACACGTTAGGAAAAACACAACATACTATTTAGGTACCGAAAGGACGCTAATAGCAATATTAGCGTAATCCAAATCCCCAAACCTAGATATCTGGTTACGTAGGAATCGAGGGAACACTCCCGACCCTCGATTGGGTTTCTAGCCGACCCCCAAAATAAGGTTAGTGGCGACTCCTATATATTTTTTAGGTTGTTAAATACCCATATCGTATAAATAAATCCACTGTCACGTGGGGTATGAGCTTGGGAGAGCTCGTGATCTCGTGAGGAAACTCTCGTGATCAAAGTACCCCTAAACCCGACCTTTCCCCACCTTGGACATTTCGAGGGGCGGCGAGATCGGGTGGCGACATTGCCCAAGCCAATTTTTTGGAGTTCACGCATGAGTGGGCTCCTTGCTAGCAATATTGAATGTCCATTGCCAAATTTCGCATGAGATCCACGCAATGCAATTTTATGTGGACTCATTGTTATGCTAATGCTTCTAACATCTATGCAATTAATATATATATTTTTAGGGATAAAATTGACCCCTAATTTTCTATGCAATAAATAAATGACTAGATTGCCAAAATTTAGGTGTCAACACAGGGTGAGAAGATAGAAGTGGGCAGGGCAAAGCAAGGGCAGAAGATAAGAGCAGAGAAGGAGGGGACAAGATGGGTGAAAGACGCAGGAGAACTAAGAGGGGGAGAGGGACGAGGGGGAGAACCAAGAGAAAGGGCACGAAGAGGACTCGAGAAAAGGAGGAACCGGCAACCAAAGAGAGAAGGGGGAGGAAACGAGAAAGAAAGATAGGAGCTGGGAGGAAAAAGTTCGTGGAGGTCAACCAAAGAGCCTAGGAGCCCCGGGAACGCCTAGCAGCCGCTGATGAGCCGCCAACCGCTGCCATCTCCATTGAAATGCAGGTAGGCATTTCATCGAGCACCTTGGATGCGTCTTTGGAATCAAGCCAACCGTAGCTCATCCTAACCAGTTCAAGCGAGCTCCAACCACCACCTATCATCCTTTACTTTTTTTGATGTTCTGGCATATCTCCCTAATGTTTGTGACCGGTGCTCGAGCCTCGGCCGAGCCAAAACCCCCTTAGGATCGAAGCGCACATTATCTGTTCATCAAAATGCCTAACCGAACCCTTCCTTCCCAACTCTCTTGCATAGAGCCCGGCTAGGGTTGTTGGTCACCAGAGTGGTGCCACCGTCCACTCGGACGCTAGGCTATGCCCTCACCTAGCTAAAACAAGGCCGTCATGCCTTAGCCAAATACCCCCACACCGTCTGTCGCCATCGCCGCCTTTATTGCGACCGAGTAGTCGCTAAACCGGGGTCGCAGATCGGCAAAGCCCTCGACCAATGCCTTGCTGCTTCCGACGGCACCCCCCCAACCGGCACCAGCCACCACTACCCTCCTCAAAGAACCCCCCAGAGCTACGTCGTCACGATTTCCTTTGGCTACAACCAAGCGGTCACAAACCAAAGGGCAAGCAGAGTTGGGCCACATCCATGATCTGGCCCACTCGGCCTTTTTATTTTTTTCTTTTCGCATGGGCTTGCAAAGGAGCCCACTTAGAAAAGTATTGGGCCCCCCTAATTTGGCCTAATCCTAGCCCATTCGGGCGGGCTAACTAGCTCGCCCCCAGCCAAGTTAGACCATGGCAGGCTGGACCCAACCAACCATGACCAAATCCGAGTCACCGTGGATCGGGTCAAACTAGACTCGACCCGACCCAGGCGAAAATAATGATAAAATTTCAAAAGATATCAAAAAAATTTTTGAAAATTAAAAAATGTAGGGTTTTGTTAGGATTTGCCGTGTCTTGCCTTCTTAGTGTAATTAGGCATTTATTTTCTCGTATATTGATTATATTGCATGTTTAATTTGCATATTTTATTATGTTTAATTGCACATACTCAATTTTATTGTAATTAGGATCTTGATAGATATAATTATTATTTTAATGGTTGCACACTGACATGATCACCTCGTATGTTAGTGGATAGGTGTAAAATTAATCCAAACTGCCTGAAAAAAAATCTTTTCTTTTAAAATAAATAAGATTGGGTATCGAAATGGCACTAATTGGTCAGTTAGAAATTAAGTCCATGACCCTAGATTCTCTAGTTGTGTAGAAAGTGAGGTACACTTCCTTGCCTCACTTGGTTTTTAATCGACCCCAATAGGCTAGTAGCAACTCATTTTTGTGAAATTCTTAAGAATACCCCAATGTCACACGAGGTATGGGCTTGGAAGAGCCCGCGCCTAATCATGAACCTTAGGTCCATCCTTTGGGCAATACCCCTAAACTTATTTCCTCCCCCCGAGGGGTAGGTCACGACAAATCAATACGAGCAAGTGGTTTGTCTTTCCTTATAGCATAGTCAATGTCCACCCACCCTAATTGAAGAAGAACTAACTCCTTCCAAACTTTATAGTTTTCACAATTCAGTATGAGAACATCACACTTAAATTTAGAGAAGTTCATAGGTTATAAGACTACATATCATACAATCATGCTTATGTCACAAAATTTGAGGCAAAAATATACATAACTCATATTTTACCGATGTGAACATGTCACAAATATGAATCGCATAACATAAAAATTGCCCGTGGGCTAAATTTTTAATTTAAATAGATTCATAATTACATCATGAAGAAACTATTATATTATATATTTTCTTAATCCATGTGGGTAAATTAAGAAAAATAATATGATATTTCATTATAATTAATCATATTAATATAATGAAAATTCATGTGGGATGAAATTCATTATATTAGTATAATTAATTACAATCAATGTCCATTTCTAAATATGATCTAGAGGCTCTTAATTAAATATATGATTCATTGGACATTTAATTTCATGCATAAAATATTCATAAAAATGCATGAAATGGCAAAATAGTAAATAAATGCATCAAGGGGCAGAACAGTAAATAGATCAGCCAAGGGCGCAATTATAAAATTGCAAAAAGGGTAAAAAGGAAATTTTAAATGTGGCAAGGTGGCAAAAGAGTATATAAAGCAACCAAGGGTAGAAAAGTAAAAATGGCAAAAGAGACGAGCAAAATAGTAAATTAAAACTAATGGGCGCGTGCACGGCACATGCCTAAATCACCCCTTGCACATGCCTTCTCCACCGTGCAGGCACATCTGTGGCAAGTGTCAGCAGTTGCACGTGTGTGTCACCCATGCGCCTAGCGGTTACGCACGGGTGACCACGTGTGGCGCATGGGTTCCATGCGCTTGCAACCGTAGCACATGCGTGGAGCCCACACACCCTCTCCCTTGCGTGACAGACACGAATTCCATCGATTCTTCCCGTTTTCTACTATGATTTTGCCACCCATTTCTTCTTCGACAACCCATCTAAGATCGAAATAAGTAATGGGTTTTGGAGAACATGCCGGCGCAACCACATAGGTCCAAGTTTTGGCAAAAATGGCCAAGAAATTGGCCTTGAATCAAACAAAATTCCCTTTAACGTAAACCTTTAACCATCGCGACTCATGCTGCCTGAGTAGTATCACATCCCTATCCTCGAGCGCACGTCCATCCCTCACTAGTCGATAAAATTTGCGACTTCCCAAGATGCGTCGCCAACCCATTCATTTTTTTTTTTTTGGGTAACCTAGGGAACCTCCGCTCACCGCTTCGCGGTGGAGAGTAAACCCTGGGGGGCTACGTAAGCGGGAGGACCCACCACCCCCGACAACCCACTTAAGACGTGCTAGCACTTAAGCAACGACAACGCCGTGGATCGAACTCGGGACCTCTCGTGAAAAGTTCCCTTGCTCAACCACCTACGCCACCACACGGGTGGTCCCATTCATTTTTTTTTATACGCATGTGGAAGCAAAATAATAACCCCTAACAAGAAACACATGGGATAGGAAAGCATGGGACATTTCACAAAAGCCAACTTTTATAAACGAGTTTAGATACAAAATGAGCCTAGTCAAAAGTCTACAAAAAGGTTGGCTCTCAAAAAGAAGCTGTCCTACGACCTACTCATCAGACACAAGCGCCGATCCTTCGGACTCCACCTCCACAGACTCCGAGGCTTCGGGCCCTCCACCACTGTCATCTAAAGACCTGAAAATTTAGCTCACAACGGGGTAAGACAATGTTCTAGCAAATTCACCCCATAAAACTCTATTAGAAATGAAATATGCCTAGGAACGGCCTAACCACACAACCACAAAAGACTTATCTCGCCTTAGTTCCCTCATGCACGTTAGCATAATTCATATCTCATATAAGCAATCATTACTCAACAATTGGAACGCATCATACTATATCTCAGTCAATCACTTGTTCCAACTATTAATCACGGCCACACACGGGCACAACCTACTCCATATTAGGCAATCTTTTGGTGTAACTAGGTTAATCATGGCCCAATGGCACAGCCTACTAAATATTCGGCGGTAAATCACAGCTCGATAGGCATAGACTATGTTAGGCAGTAATCACGGCCCAATGGACACAGCCATACTTCAGTGGTTGATCACGACCTCATGGGCACAACCATACTTCGGCAGTTGATCACGACCACATGGGCACAACCTATTCCAAGTTAGGCAGTTCTTTGGTTTAGCCAAGTGTCCTACCTAATTGCTTTACAATCACAATCAACACACAATTTCACAACTCATCAATCAATTATATAAACCAGCCATCAATTGCATATTCTAACCAATTCGCAACTACCATGCAATTTCCCAACTCATCACCAATTAACCAATCCATTACTCAATTACATAATCCAACCATACCACAGTGATTAGCTTGAAATTCTATCGAACGGCTCTCCCGGCATAATTTCCAGAAAATATTAATTAATTAATAATTAAATAAATTCTAAAAATTAATTTAATTTAAATAGTAATTAATATAACTTAAATAATATTTAATCATAATTAATTAATTAATTAATTAAAAGTCTAATCATGCTTACATTAATCTAATTGCATGATTAGATTAATTAATCCATCCACTAAACTAATCATTCATCTAATCTAATTAACAATTAACTAAGCTAATTTAACCGCCTAAACCATCATTAGGCTAAACTAATCACCTCTTAAGCATCATTAGCTCCTAAGCGGAGATTAGTGAGTAAACTCACCGGTTTAGCATTTTGGTGAGTCCATGGTGACAACAATGTAGAGGCGAGCAACAATCCTCCTAGCTACGACACCAAGCGAGGCCAGGAAGGGCTCGGAAACGGGCCGCAAAGTCCCAAAGCCTTGCTGGTTTCTACTTCTATTCAAGGTTGAACCACAGAGAGAGAACCAATGGCTGAACAGCGAGGAAATGGGCCGATCGAAGCTCCGGCGAGTAGGTGGTCGGCAACTAATGGCTCCCGAGGGTCAAGGGAGTCTTGTTGGTGATTCGTACGGGTAAAGGAAGGGCCGAAATGGGAGAAAAAGAAGAAAAATGCAAAACAGTGTAGGCAAGTAGCAAACCGGCAGACCGGCAACTGGCAGCTTCTCGCCACCGAACAGGACAGCCTGCAAGTTGTTCCGGCAAATAGCGAAGTGCCCTTGAATAGTCTAGATGTGCTGGTCATAATGGTGGGAGGAGCGTTGGCTAATTCTCACGAGAAGACAACTTTTAACTCGAGTTTTTGACGAAAGGTCAGCTAAAGCAGAACAGGGTCAGGCGGACAAATTACCGTTGGCTTCTAGTCGGCCGGCAAGTCAGCTGGCGGCTTCAACCAACGAACGGTCAAGTCAGGGTGAACGATCTGGATGTCTTGAGCACAATGGTGGGTGGCACGGGAGTTGATTCGTCTGAAAAAGCAACAATCAACTCAGCTTTTCACAAGAAGGTCTGCTGGAGCTGAAGGAAGAAAAAAGGAGAAACAGGGGGAGAGAGATGGTCGACTAGTTTGGGGCTGAAGAGGAAGAGAGAGGGTGATGTGAGGGTAGCATGTCAAGTCTCATTAAGGCCTTCACATGCTTGCTTCAAGTCCCCATGCATGACATCATCTTCTCTCTCTTCTTTTGCCTTATCCACATCACTTCTAGGGGCAAAAAGGTCATTTCACCTTGCACAAATTTACAAATCTATCCTTGGGCTGAAATTGATGGGTGGGCCTAAGAATTGGAGTTGGCCATGAATAGGAATGGGCTTAGGAATTGATTGGGCTTGAAATAGCTAAGGTTTGCCCCATGGGCTTAGAAGATGAATAATGGATTAAGCCCAATGGGCTCACTTGATTGCTTTGGGCCCATCATGGGCTTTCTCACCTTGGGCCTAAGGCCCACACTTGCCTAGCCCGACCCACGTCTTCATGGGCTCGTTTCTTCGGTCCAAAAATCCCTTTTCCAAAAACTCAACTTAACTTTGATTTTTCATCGAAAATCTCAGTTTGCAGAAAAAGCTTCTGAGGATGAGTCGACATTCCTAAAATGACTTGTGACATGACAAAACTTTCAATTTCTAAATTCGGGCTCAATTTCTCGGTTAATTTCAATCTGGTGCGATTTTAATGCATCCTAATCTACCAGGTAGTTTTAGAACTTTTAATGCTTTTGACCTGTGGTCAATTGTTTTCGAGCCACAAAATGCATCTTCGACACATTGGTAACTCTCGGTTGTCGTGGAAATCTCAAGATTTTAAATACGGACACAGGGTACCAAAACGATGGAGAAATCGATCTAGTGCCGATCGATAAGAATTGTGCAATTAGATGGAATCACCCATACGTAATCACATGACTCTGTCGAATTAACCTATCTCCGATCTCTAATCGGTCTGTGCCGTAATGACCCTAGTAAATTAGCATGGTCGAGTAGTCGATTCCTGGTTGAATCCTCAAGTCTATTGCATTTAGATTCATTAACGGCTTCACCTAATAGACTAGTTATCTCATGAGTAATCAGTTTAGGGAAAAGAACTATATGCGCGTTGATGAAAAGTCCAACTTATTCATTCAAAATTAGAACCTGAAATTCATGATGTCACAATTAGCCTCTGGCGAATACTGATATGCTGAAATAACTCATGGCTATTCTTCCTCATGGCGATGCGATTGTAACGGTCTAAAGTCAAGTGGCGGGTCATCGGAATTTGCCTAGAATCGGCGAGTTTCTCTCTCGGCCTCAAAATTCTAAATTACTCTTCATCTTCAAAAGGCTGGAAAAATACACAAAAAAAAAATCGACAAAAAACAAGGTAGAGGCACTCAATATGCTCTAATACCAAATGTTAGAAGTAAAAATCAAATGCGGAAAACATGATCAATTGTAAACAAACCTCTAGCCATTGTTCCTTATTCACATTTGTTGGAAAATCCATGAGATTCAGTGAAATATCGGGCATACTATACTAACCTAATCTCCTCGTGTATTGATGGTGTATGACAAAATTGAGAAGATTTGCATTGGACCTTGTGTTTGCCTCTTAGAAATGACGATTGTTCCTTTTATATACCGTTTCCTATCAAGGCGGTTATCAAATGGGCGGTTGTCACGATGAGGTACGAAGCGTGAAAAAACTATATATGGAATAACCATCACTTTTAAAGTGAAAATGTGGGTCTGAAAATATGTAATCATATTATATAAATAACACTTCGGTTATCAATGACTTTTGGGGTTAACCGCCAAAGGGTAGGGCGAGTTGGTTTTGCGGTTCAACGTTGACGATCGATGGAGCGGCGGCGCAGTATGGCAATTGGATGTGGTCAGGGACGAGCGGCTTCAGGATTGATCATCTCTATTCCTCCCCGAGCGTCCATCCCAGAGCGAGAGACCAAGGATGGAGCGTTGGGCTTGATTAGGCTTGATCATTTTAGGGCCATTTGTGACACTTGGGCTAGAAAGGTTATTTTGGGGACTCTTGGGCTTCATTTACTTGAGGAAGGGCTAGCCAAAATACGTGGGCTCTTTTGAGCGTGTGGGCTGGAGACTGTGATTGGACTTTTTAAAAAAAGTTTCTCACGGGCCAATTTAGTGAATTCAGAGTGAGCCTTAGAGAGGCCCCTTTTTAATCTAACTCGGACCGATATGGCCTGCGTCGGCTTAGTCGGGCCGGGTCTCTTGACCCGGATCAAAAACCTTTTTAAAATTTTTTTAAAATATATTAATAATAAAATATTAATTATTAAAAACTATAAAATATTAAATAAATGAAAATATTAAAGAAATTTAGAAATTTCAGAAAAAAAATGCCCAAAAAAGGAAATTCAAAAATTAGAACTCCTTGGAAAATGCTTAAAAATAGTCTTTTTGGGTAGCCTTCTCTTAAAGTTGTGGGGAAATTGTTGATAAGAAAATTGTGCCTTAAAATTGAACAAGCCCGTACGACTTTACCATAGAGTTCCGATTGTCCTTAAAAATGAATGCTCTTGATTATGCACTTTTGATATGGCGATTATGGTTTCCCTTTAGGCTTGATAGAGTGGCATGCTCCTTATTTGATAATGCTAGACGTTTGCTCTCCTAACGCAATTTATTCAATGTCATTTTGATTGTTGATTGTTATGTTAATGATTACACACTTGCATGGTCCTGAAATCAATCCAAATGGCCTGATGATTAGGTATTAAAATGGTACTGATTATTTAATTAGTGTCATCAAGTTCCTAACCCTAGGCTCTTTAGTTGCGTAGAAAGTGAAATACATTTTCATACATTATTTGGTTTTTTAGTTAATCTTAATAGGCTAGTGGCGACTCCTCCTTAAAAAAAATTTATGAACAGGCTAACATGAACCGTTGCTGACATCCGAAACGTTGCTGCACAAAGACAGACACCCAAAACAGAACTTCCATTAAGGTCTAGGAATGAGGCCGACGTGTCGCAACCAGTGGCAAAGAACTTGTTCTTGGTGCTGGCTATGGGAAAATCAGCTAGGGAAAGCCTCGAATATTTGCTTGAAGACCAATTGTGCCCAGAAGACTTACAGCGTTTTCGATTGGATGAAACATTTATTCACATCTTGTGGTCCTCAACAGAAATGTCGAGTATTTCAATTTTACTACTTCTTTTATGCATGTAAAGTACAGAAGGATCAGTGGAGTTGTCACAATCGACAGTAAAAAATACGTGATCAATGAGGTAGTTGAAACTGCTGTCCCTCGATCCAAAGGGATATGAAATCGAGAGGGTTCCGCAAGTAATTCGGCATCTGGGTTTCGTCATAAAATCGACAGCTTCTATTATGCGATTGTGATATGAACCCAATAAAGCCCCAAGCACCACAACCTTCAAGAGAAGCTTATGGATGACCATGGTTCTTCCTTCAACTCTCTTCCTTCTTCACGGTTGAACTTCTCAGTTTTCTTCTTTTGCTTCTACCATCCACTGTTTGACTTCACGTGAAATAAGTAGAGAAGAGTCAATGAAGAAGGGCTAAGTTTGTCTATTAAAGACATGGGCCTAGGTTGATAGGCCCATTTTTTATATTCTATCCTTCTTACAAAAAATTTTGTCCTCAAAATTTAGACAAATCTCAATCATCAAATAGGTGAGGGTATTTGCATCTTATCTCATCCTCGAATTCTCAAATGGCCTTTATTTATTAACAATCATCCATAGAGCATTCTAACCACTTGAAGTTCTCGGTAAATCAACAATAAAATCTATAATAATATGTATTCTTAACCTCGTTCAGCAAGCAAAATATATATTTCTACTAAATAGTTTTCACGCCATTCACAAATATCAAAATGTAGTAAATATCCGATCCAAGTTTTATGTAATAAAAATGCTTATTCATAACTCATAATATATTTAGATGTCACAACCCAAAAGCATCAAGAATTTTTGTTTTTTTTTTTTTTTTTTTGGGGGGGACACAAAACCCTAGTGAAAAGCCAAAGCAAATTAACAAGAAATCAAGAAGAGATAATATAGTCATCAATGAGACTAGACATACAAAGAGAACGTTAAAAGGGTTCTTGAATCTAGCATATTGTTCTGGGCACTTCATCAACATTATTCTGCAGCTCACGTGTAAAGGCAAATAAAGAGATTGAATGTCTCATATCATAGAAATTTAGACTGAGATAACCGAATCCATCTTCATCTCGGCGAAAAGAGTGATTGATCCTCCTCTATTGAAGTCAGCTCTACTTCTGCTTCCAATTGCATCAACATGGGAATCGCCCTCTCAACACATATAGATCCAGTTCTAATGTGATTGATTGCTTCTTCATTTTGCTGGACAACCGTGGGATTTCGTAGTGATCGTACTCGCTCCAATTCTATCGCCACTTCCTTCATTGTAGGCATGTACCTTCCGTGAAGTCCTAAGCATCTTTTTGCCAGGTTGGACACTGCAATAATTTCTTCATTCTCACCATGGTCCAATACCTCCTTATCAAGAACATCAAACAAGCGATTCTCCTCCATCGAAATGATGAAATACGAGGCTAGATTTATGTCCTCTTCTGCCCGTAGTTGAGAAATTGGCTTTTCTCCCGTTAATAGCTCAACAAGGACAATCCCAAAGCTATAGACATCACTCTTGTCTGTAAATTGACTTGTTTGGTAGTACTCAGGGTCCAAGTATCCGAAGGTACCTCGTACCATTGTGGTCAAGTGTGTTTGGTCTATGGTAATCGATCTAGAAACTCCAAAATCTGACACTTTGGCTCGATATTTTTCATCCAAAAGTATATTTGATGACTTGATATCACGATGATAAATTGGTACAGCTGCAGCAGAGTGTAAATATGAAAGAGCCCCTGCAACTTCATTGGCAATTCTTAACCGCATCTCCCATGAAATTGTTGATTCTCTGTTTGGATCATGAAGATATTGGTACAAATTCCCATTGGGGACAAATTCATACACTAGAAGAGGGACTTCGCTTTCCAAACAAAATCCTAATAGCTTGACCACATTTCTGTGATTGATTTTAGAGAGAACAATGATCTCATTGATAAATTGTTTGACTTGTCCTACATCAATAATTTTGGATTTCTTGACTGCAATTACTATTCCATCTATCAACATTCCCTTATAAACAGTTCCTTGACCACCCTGACCCAATATTCTGTTCTCATTGAAATGGTCCGTAGCCTTGTCTAATTCCGTTAAAGTGAATGACTTGCCTTTCTCCACGTGACTGTCTTCAATAGAAAATAAGCGTTGCTGCAATAGGATTCCGCCATTACGTTCAAAGAATTTTTGTTTGAGCTTTGCCTCACGCCTTCTTCTGATGTATTTGTACAACCACCAAGAAAGCAAAAGCAATACTATGGCTACGAAACCCGTGCCACCCCCTGTGTCAAAAAAAAAAAAAGAGAAAAAAAGTTAGCGGGTATTGCTTCGTAACCAATTTCCTATTTATCGCCAACAAATTAGCTTCCACTGATGTAAACAAGAGGTTTCATGCTTTGAAGAGAGAGACAAAAGAGGCTCTGCCCACCAAAATAATTCGAAAATATCCTGCGTCAATTATGGGTGAGAGTGAGAAACGAAGATAAAATCAAATTGTTCAATGGAGGGACAATGAAAATTCAGAGAAAATTATCCAAAAAAATACTAAACCTATTGTACGGCGGCCATTTCAGCCCTAAACTTTTAATTGTGCAAATATAATCCAAAATCTTTTGATAATTAATTTAATCTTAAACCTTTTAAAAATCTGCTAATTTTGGTCAGAAATCAATGATGCGGGCTAGAAACCATAGACATGGCAGTCTAGTTAGCAGCAGCTTGCATTAACGTGGATAATTTTTGTGATTTTTTTTAATTTTATGAATTTTTCTTTTTCTCATTTTCTTTTCTGTTTTCCTTTTCCCTCCACTGGGCATCATCGAGCCTTATTGATAGCTACCAAAGGTCATTGGCCTCGCCCTCGCCCAAGGCCGATTGGGATGGACCTCACTTGAGGCTAGCAGAGGGGAAAAAAAAAGAAAAAAGAAAAGGAAAGGAAAGGAAAGGAAAGGAAGACAAAAGAAAATTTTGAATAATTACAAAAGTTGTTCACGTATGTTAGTGATTTCCAGTCAAAATTGACTAGAATGACTGGCAAATTGTTAAAAATTTTAAGACTAAATTAGCAAATCATTAAAAGTTTTAGAACTAAATTAGCACAATTGAAATATTTATGACTAAATTGATAAGTTATTGAAAGATTTAGAAGTAAATTGGTATAATTAAAATATATAAGATTGAACTGACTGTTGTACGATAAATTTATAACTTTTTAGATAATTTTTCATTAAAAAAAAATTAGTTCTCCACAATTCAATCAATCACCTCATTCAAATTACTGGTTACTGCATCTGAGAAAAGGGGACACCAGAAAAAGAAGCAATTGAGCATGTACGTGGGGAAAGCAATCAGGAGGGGCAGGACAAGGGCGGGGGCTTTCCGGCACCCGCCCCCAACTTGAAACTAACGCCTCATGTTGGACAAGTTTCTTTATCCCATCACCATTCTCCCGATAATATCAAGTTAAAAAAGAAAATCCAAGAGCACAATTCTTGTTTGCAAGGAGCTAGAGACGACGTAAAGAGGACAGGGACCAGAGAATGTGTTACAGGTAATGAAAAAATAATATTGGCCTGTTAGAATTGTGTAAATATCTTAAGCTAACCGCAGGCCAAATTTGGGCTGTCAAAGTTAATGTTCTATTTTGGCTACTTTGAAATCTCAGGCCATAATTGGGTCAATCTTTATAGTGTATGCGATGTTAAGCTGTGCTTTACTATGTAAAGGTTTCACAGTTAAATGAGGTAAGAATATATCCAATATCACTTAAACTAGAAAACCTTCAGGGGGAATAAACGACGAACAAAAGGATAAGAGGGCTAGACATATCCATTCCTCCCCCTGGCCTGGATGTGAATCATATATATTTTGCCAGATCTCGGCCACAAAATCAATTGATCATGGGTTTTGACTAATTTTATTTGGAACTAGCAAGTGAGGATATCCTCTTGGATCGATAAAATAGCCTCCCCCGAGCGTACGTCTCCACCAGTTTTCACCAACGCAAGTCCTCGGCAATGAGCCACCAACCACTCTTGCGACAACCACCTTTGCGCCCCGCCCCCACCCCCCCCAACCCACAACTATCTTTCTGAAGGTCATGACGTCAAATCGGAGGTTGCTCACCTCTTGCGTGACAACAAATCTCGGGTTGCCTGAGACAGGTGACCTTCCTCCGATTGAATATCGAAGGTCACACACATCGTAAAACTGAGCGCTTTCATGCACAGTACTCATATTAATATTCACGACATGATCTCAATCAATGGAAAATGTCTCTACGTTTACACAAAGCCGCAGATCACCACGTCAAAATATGCTTCAAGAGTACAGACATTGACATGAGGGAACTTAACCCATTTTTGAAGTTTAAGGAAGTTTAATTGTAATGTAGTTACTAACACCGTGATGTGCTCAACGCAGCATATAATCTCACTTATCTTCCGCATTGAAACTTTACTGAAAAGGATATAGAAAGTTCCATTTTGAATTTTCCCAAGCAAGGGAAATACTGGAAGAAAAATAAGGCGAAATTGGGAATAGATAATTTTCTCTGACACCAACTATTAATCAATATTTATATTTTAGCAATAAGATAAGACGATATGTTTTTTGAGTCAAGCACTCCAAGTAAAATGAAAGAACTTACCAACCAAAATCTCCATTAATTGTAATGGATTGGCAGTGCACCCCTGTCCATTTCCACCGTCCTTCTTGCCATTACCATGATAACCTTTTGGGCATGAGCACGTATAACTCCCTTCAACATTATGGCATTTTCCCAAACATGGGGTCTTCTCTAGGTCCGCACATTCATCAATATCTACACAAATTAAACACACACATTAGATAAGAAGTGCAAGATAAAGAGAGTTAATTTTATCAACGTACCTTGACAACCATTCGCAAGGTAAGGATTGCCTCGGTAACCTACTTTACAACCGCACTTGTACCCGGATCCATTTTCAGCATCAATGCAAATGGTGTTGTTGGTGCACATGTAGCTCACGTTGTTCTTCTTGGCGTCCTCACATGTTTGATTCCCTATTGCCCAGTCGAGAACTAGAGTGGATTGGTTAAATTTAAGCTGCTTAAGATCGCTAACTGAGAAGTTGTAGAAGCCAACTTCGGCGACGAAGCCATAGCTGCAAGGATTGAAATCCAAGACGGAGCTATGGTGGGAAAAACTGCTCATAAAGATCTCGTAGCCGAAGGAACCCATGGGGATGCTCCTCTCGCAACAACCGACACCGGAACATGACCCGTTGCTGACATCTGAAACGTTGCTGCACAAAGACGTACACCCGAAATGGAAATTCTCGTCAAGATTTTGAAATGAGGCCGACGTGTCGCAACCAATAGCGATGAACTTGTTCTTGGTGCTGGATATGGGGAAATTAGTTCGGAAGCGCACCGGATATTTGCTCGAAGACTCATCGTGGCCAGAAGAGTTATAGCATTTTCGACTGGATGAAGCATTTACTCGCATCTCATGGTCCTCGACAGAAATGTCGAGTATTTCAATGTTACTACTTTTATGCATGTAAGGTATGGGAGGGTCAGTAGAGTTGTCACAATCGATAGTAAAAGATGGGTGATCGATGCGGCAGTTGGAACTGCTGTCCCTTGATCCAAAGGGATATGGAATCGAGAGGGCTCCGCAAGCACTTCGGCATCCGGGCTTCGTAATCAAATCAGCAGCTTCTGCTATGCGATTGTAGTATGAACCGAATAAAGCCCCAAGCACCACAACCTTCAAGAGAAGCTTATGGATAACCATGATTCTTCCTTCAACTCTCTTCAAATCTGTTCTTTTTTTGATGAATTAACTCGATGGGTTCCGGGCATTATAAGCAGAAGTAAGTTGGGTTTCTTCGTTTTTGCTTTTTTCTTTGGTCGAGTAAGTGTAGATATCGGTAGATCAAAAGAAGTCCGACGGTAAGTTCAAGTTGCAGAGTCAACGTAAGCCGGTCCCCAGCCACTTGCGTGAGACGATTCCATGATTGATTCCTCGGGGGACGAATCTGGTGCGGTGCAGTGCAGGTGAAATTTTCCAAATGCTCTAGAATCAGTTTTTTTGCTACTCATCAGAAGAACACAAGCTACTCTGAGCCAGAGACTGGAGTACTCTTGTCACAAAATCATATGCTCTATCACGTCCTAAAAACCTTTTAAAGCAATTGATTTCTTCAATTTGTACGGGTAAAGAAATCTGCAATAATATTTTTCATCAAGAAGGCATATCTACAATTTCTTTTAATTATTTTCAGTATAAGAATATTCAATATTCATTATAGTGAATAATTTGTTTCTCAACTTTGCAAAGTTTAATTTGGTTGCATCATTGTTAGTGATTAATCTTTTTTCTTACTTAATTTGCCATGTTAATGTGTCATGTAGACATTCATGCCATAATAGTGGAATATCAACGGGCCCCAAACTTTAACATCTCTATGCATTTAATCATAACAGTCATTAGTTATTATGCATTTTAGTCATATTTATTGAAAATTACAGAAATTGTGTGCTGGAAAGAAAATAATTTTTCCTCTATAAACTTTATGCAATTAGGGTCTTTATATTTGCTAAAATTGTATTGTACTCTTATATTCCTTTATGTTTAAGAACATCATGTAATATGCCTAATTAACCTTTAATATTATTTATTCAACAAATATGAGCTACGATGTTAAGTTGCACTTTATATGTAAAATAGATACGCGTATTTCTAAAAATTTACATTATTAGTAAAAGTCGCGATTTTTAAAATTTAAATAATTTAGCACTCCCTTTATGAGTAGATTGGATTCCTTATAAGAATAAATCCTAGAATTATATAGTAGAGAAGACAAATAGAGATCTAAAAGGATTTGAACTCAACATGTCGTGTTCTCATATCATGGAGGATTGTGTAAAATTGGTGCCAACCATTCAAAAAGTTTAATTTATTTGATGAAAACATGGTTATTAATATTTAAAAACTGTAGTATATATTGCCGTATCCCTCAGACAACACGAGGCATAAACACAATGACAACTAGAATATAAATAAAAAAAGAAGTATGGTACATGTCAAAAAAATCTTCTTCTTTTTTTCTAACGCAAAAAAAGAGTCCTCAGGTAAGGGATTCCTTTGACAGTTGAAATGATCATATAAAAAGGCAAACACATTTCAATTATTTTTGTCTATCTGTCCGATTTGTAGCAGAATTGTACCCAAAAAGCGAAGGACTTCTCCCATTAAATCTTGTTTGATAATGCCAAATTCACCCAATGACTCCATATTAATTCGTATTTTTAGTTGTTTTCTCTTGTCAGACAAACGATTTAGATCATCTTTCCTAGTAGACGAAGAAGTCTTCTTTATCAAAGACAGTAAATGAGACCAACACCACATTGTTACCATACTGGATTCCTGATTTAAACAAAATAACAGCTGAAAAAGTTAAAAGTGAAAATCGATCACTCTTGCTATTGATTTTAACTCTCTAAGGAAAAGCAACTTTTTTTTTGTTTATTCAGGTTAAAAAAAAAAGATATATCCAGTGCTGTTCCTTGTCCAACAAAAAAAAAATGTTTACAAACCATATTATGGACTAAGGTAGGACACTTTACATGAATCGATTTCTTATATATGTTTAGAATTTCACAGACCACATGAATTAAAACTTGAAAATAACATAAGTTTGTGAGGAATCATGTTGAATGGAAGCTTGAAATTACAATTTAAGATCACAGAATAATTAAAATAAAAAAAAAAATAGGTTCATCATGCAAATTCATGTTTTTACCTCAGTCACCATCCTTAGTGAAATTCTCATAAAAGCGTCTTCAGTAAAAGGACATGCTATGGGGTCTACCTTCCAGAGGCACACCAAAATTGACGCCCTTTCCATGGAATTTTAAACGAGACTGTTTGGAATTTGACAGACATGGAGACGGCTTTTATAAAGTCCCTTTGTCGATAGATTCCTACTTTAATTCTCCGATAAGAGTTGTAGGGTGTAGTTCTATGATGAAAGTTCCATTTTTACCATATTATATTCGGCGAAGAAAACTTGAACTATTTTGCTATATCTACCAAGAAAGTTGAGGAACCAGAATTAATCAAACTATCTTCTTTATCTAGAATCCTACTTTTACTATTGTCTTTATTTCATCGGGTTAAGTTAGCTTCGTTACACACGACCAAATTGAATCCTTAGTATAAGTCTCTTTTCAAGTTTCAAATCAGCTTGAAATTTTTTTACAATTGATTGTAACATCACAACGTGAATTGCGTGCCTAATAAAAGCGAACTCCGGATTCGGGATCGGTCAATCATTAAAGCTCATAGGCCTTCAAATCGGGGAGACATCAGTTTTCCTTCTTTTCCTTAGAGAGTTAAAATCAATAGCAATAGTGATCGATTTTTCACTTTTAACTTTTTCAGCTGTTATTTTGTTTAAATCAGGAATCCAGTATGGTAACAATGCGGTGTTCGTCTCATTTATTGCACATTCCATAATGACCACACGGTAAAGTCAATTTACTAAGTGACCATCAAATTTAAGGATATCTTGTGGCTACCAACAACATCCACTCTATAAAGTGACTGTCGAATTTCACCTACATTATAGTTAATGCTTCAATACTATTATTGTGTGTTTGTGTTTTAACATAGATTAAATTTGATTGGAAGTATGACAAATTCATCTTTTGGAATATATCAAAGTTTCATGCTATATGCTATGTTCAATTTCTCAAAATAATATATAACTTTAAATTCAAGAAAAGCAAGAAATAGTGTGGATAATGATAGGAGTTAATGGGAGATAATAGGAATGATCAGTTCCAAGTTTGGTCCTATCTCATTCAGGAGCCATGAATCAAACTTGGAGGACCGGTTTCTAGTTTTTGGAATCAAGAATCGGACCACCTAGTTGCAAAGCTGATCCAATTGAGTTCCCAGGTGGTCTAGTGAAATGGACGGAGAGAGAGGATTTTTTTTTTCTTTTTTTGGGGTGTAAAATGTATATGCTCTCCGAAATTCCTCATCCAACTAAAGGAAACAGATGCTTATATATGGGGAGAGAAAAACTAGAGAGAGAGTGGATTCTGTTATGGCGTTATCTCCACGTGCGTTGATTCCCTTCAATTTGCTTCGCTGACGCACTCTTTTGCTTCGCTAACGCACTCTTTTTTTCTTTAAAATTGCAGATGTGAAGAGGGGGGGTCGGGCAGAGAGAGTTTTCTTTTTCAGTGGCATGGGCTTTCCTTTTGTTCTAACCATTTACTCTCCCCAGGCTCACTTTATTTCTCTTCCAAGTAGGTTATTATTCTTGTTGGGCTCATTTGGGCCTTGAGCTAAATCAGGACTTTCAATATTGGTCCGATTTCCACCCTGAGATCGGAAATCGGATTACTCATCACTGGTTTCAATTTAATGGAACCAGGAATTGGACCAGCATCTTTGGAAGCCACTTAAAATTGACCGGTCCAATCTAGTTCGAGCAATTCCGTTACGCATCCCCGGTGGATAAAGTACCAAGAAGAAGAAGATTTAAGATCAATATGCCACCACAATATATTGGCACTTCCATCAGCCATCAAAATAGGACTGACTTTTAGTATGCTAAATCTCATAAAGATGGTCACCTTGAGAATTGAAAGTCTTGATATTAGCTTAGCTTTTTGATCCACGAGATCATCTTGACTTGCAAACGTAGAGATTACTTGCTTCACCAAAAATCAGGATATCACATTAGCAAAGATTTATTCCTATTCTATGCCTTAAGAACGACAATCTTTCCAAGAGCATGATAGGAGAAAATGAGGGTTTTCTGGAAGTTCACTGCCATTTTATTAAAGCTCTTCATCGCCTTTCATAACTAAAGGCAACGGCATTACATGAATTGTGTAAGGCCTTAAATGGCCAACACATATGATCAATTTTCAAAAATACATCTTAGGAATAGATTGCCTTATACAAGATGGACAGTTTTAAAGTGACAGTAGCACAATAAACTAGAAAAAAAAAATTTGCATATAATTTCAAAGCATAAAGCTCGCCCATTGACAATCTCGCAAAATTCCTTCACTTATTGGCAGGTTCATAGTGCACCACTAGCGCTGTATGTATGATACATGCTATCTAGATGAAATATATGTCTATTCAAAGTCTCAAGTGTGACAACCTGATTTTTTATTTTGTTTTTGATTGAATGAGTTGGACTTTTCATCAATGAGCCTATAGTCTTTTTCTTTGAGCTAATCACTCATGAGATAACTAATCTATTTGATGAAGCCGTTAAGGAATTTAAATGCAACAGACTTGAGAATTTTGACCAGAAATCGACTGCTCGACCATGCTAATCTGCAAGGGTCAATACGGCACCGTCAAAATCGATTAGAGATCGAAGATAGGTCGGTTAGATAGAGGCGTGTGATTAAAGTGTGGGTGATTCCATCTAATAGCAAATTTCTCGTCGAACGACACTAAACCGATTTTTCTGTCATTTCTATACCCTGTGGCCATATTTGAAACCTCAAGATTTTCATGACAACCGAGAATCGCCTATGAGTCGAAGATGTACAATGTGGCTCGAAAATAATTAATCACAGGTCAAATGTGCTATAAATTCCTAAAAGCTACCCGCTAGGTTAGGTCACACTAAAATTGTGTCCGGTTGAAATTAACCATGAAATTAAACCCAATTTTAGAAATTAAACCCGATTTCAAAAATTGAAAGTTTTTTCATGTCATGTTTATTTTAGGAACATAGAATCATCCTCCGAAGATTTTTCATCAAACCCGAGTTTTTGGCTAAAATTCAAGTTTGGAAGTTTTTCGACTAGAAAATTAAGAGGACCATTTTTGTGTGGATTTTTGGCATTCAAGTTGGTTCAATTGATGAGGAAAATTGAGGAATTGAGTGTGGCCACTTACCTTGGCATTGTGGCCCTTCAATTGGATTGTTTTGGAGGGGATATGTTCAAATTTGTAACTATGGGGGGGTGCAACATTTGGACCACCTTGGCTGGCTTCTTGGAGAAGCTTTGGTGTGGAAAATGGCTGAGGATGAGGCCATGGACTTTGGTGGTCATCCAATGAGTGTTTTAGGATATTTTAGAAGACCTATGAGGCATTTAGGCCCCTCTCCAGCTACAACCATCTTCATCTTCTTCCTCAACTTCCTTTCACCATTGTTGCTATGTTTGAGAGCTCAAGACCAGCAGAGAAGACCAACCAAGCCCCCTATAGCCGCCGCACGCCCTCCGACCGTCGCCCAAGCTCGCCGTCCGTTGCACCTCCCTGCTCGCACGTCTGCCTCCTACTTGTGATCCCATGCACGTCGTTTGCACCCTGGCTGCCGTCCAGCTCCTCCATCGCTGTCTAGTAGTCCCCGACCTTGCCTAGACTTGCTATTGTCACCTAGCCACCCACCATGCCCCTTTCCACACCAATCGAGCCTCGACTAGCCCATTTCAACAGCCAAGCAGAATTGAAGCTTTAGCTTCGAGCTAAGCCTTCGTGGGCCTTTTTTGAGCTCTTTTGGACCCCGTTAGGTGTCACCGTAGGCTTGTGTCTCGCTCGCCTTGGCATCGCTGTCGCCGTGAACTCACCGGCTCTCTAATCCGGTGAGTTTACTGGCTAAACCTTAATTAGGAGGTTAATTATGCTTAGTAGGTAATTAGATTAGTGTAAGTATGGTTTAGATGGTTAGTTTAGTTTAATTAGTGATTTAGTTGGTTAATTAGAATTGTTAGGTGGTTAGATTAAATTAGATAAGGGTTAATTACATTGTAGTGTTTAATTAGTATTGTGCATTATTTTTCTAGGCCCGTTTAGGTGGATAAATTAGGGTTTAAAGCTGAATTATGCATTTTTGTAATTAAATTGCATTTATTTAATGAATTTTGTAATTTATTTAATTATTTAATATATTTTGAAAATTATACCGAGATAGCCGGTAGCCAAAATTTCGTGCTGATTGGTGTGGTGTGATTAGTTTATTCAATCGAATGATGAATTGTGCAATTGAGTTGTCATTGTGAATTTTGGGTTATTATTTCAAAATCGTGAAGTTTTGGTATTAAATCAGAAAATACCAAATGTCCGGTTTTTGACACTAAAAATATTTTTAAGTACTATATCAAATAGTGAGATTTTAAAAAGAAGAATATTAATTTTTATGATTCAAACTGATCGTATACCCACACATGATTATTTTACCATGTGTTTTTAATATGAAGAAAATAGGCCAAGTACATTATTTTAATTGGAACATTAGAGTACAAGGCACGATGTCTTAGTCGAGATTGGATGTGTGCATGAATGATATGAGAACCCGTCACGAGCCTTTGGCGCCGAGACGATGCTCCTTCGGGAATGCCCCAAGTCAATGGATGTCGGACGCAGTGGAGGTTGGACCAATGCTCCTATATGGAATGCCATCTAGATGTAGATGTTGTCGTGCTCGATGGTGTGAGACGATAACCCGGCTACGCTGAAAGACCGTTGACTGTTGAGTCGACCGTGACCGTTGGGTCGTAATCAATTGGGACATATGATAAATTGAGATTGACGTGCTTGATTATGGGATAAAAAATTGTGTGGCACAGAATGTGACGTGTCATAACGATTTGGCCTTATAATTGGGACCCATGTGATTGATTGAGATGTGATTGAGGCGTTCCAGTTGATGTGTGCATTTATTATATGCATCTGTTATATGAACTGTGCTGATGTGCAGGAAGGAATTGAGGCGAGGTGAGTCTTCTATGATATGTGATTAGATTGCCTCTAGGCATATTTCCTTCCTAATCGGGATTTGGGGCGTGAACTTACGGAGATCTTACTAAGAAAAAGACTAAAATTGATGAGATTCGAATAGTTAGGGAATTTCAAGATGTGTATCCTGAGGAGTTGCCTGGATTACCACTAGAAGGAGAGATTGAGTTTGAAATTGAAGTAATGCCTAGAACAGGATCAATATCGAAAGCCCCGTATAGAATGGCCTTGGTGGAGTTGAAGGAGTTGAAGGTGCAACTACAAGAGTTGCTTATTAAGGGATTTATTAGGCCAAGTGCTTCACCTTAGGGTGCACCAGTTCTATTTGTGAAAAAAGAAGGACGAGTCGATGCATTTATGTATTGACTATAGACAACTGAACCAAGTGACTGTAAAGAATAAGTATCCCTTGCCTAGAATTGATGATTTATTTGATCAATTGCAAAGAAGTTCAATCTTTTCTAAAATTGACTTAAGGTAAGGATACCATTAGTTAAGGATAAAGAAAGAAGACATTCATAAGACTGCATTTAGGACTCATTATGGACATTATGAGTTCCTAGTTATGCCTTTTGGATTAAGAATGCACCAGCCGCATTCATGGATTTAATGAACAGGATATTTAAGCCTTATCTGAATCAGTTTGTAATGGTCTTCATTGACGATATCCTAATATATTCTAAAGGACTTGAAGAACATAAACGACACCTAAGGATAGCATTGCAAACACTAAGAGATCATAAGTTATGCACCAAATTTAGTAAGTGTGAATTTTGGCTAGACCAAATAATATTTTTAGGGCACGTGGTGTTAGGAAATGAAATTGTGGTAGACCTTGCAAAAGTTGAGATGGTAGTGAATTGGCTGAGATTGATGACGCCAACCAAAATATGGAGTTTCTTGGGACTGGCTGGCTATTATAGGAGGTTTATAGAAGGATTTTTTGCACCTGGCATGCCCTTTAATGAAATTGACCCAAAAGAATGTGAGGTTTGAATGGAGTGGAGAATGTGAAAGAAGTTTTCAAGAACTTAAAAGGAAGTTGACCACAGCTCCAATTCTAACTATACCATTTGGATCTGATGGATTCACGGTGTATAGTGATGCTTCTCATAAAGGATTGGAATGTGTTTTGATGTAGCATGGCAAGGTCATAGCCTATGCATAGAGGCAATTGAAACCTCATGAGTTAAATTACCCAACCCATGATTTGGAATTGGCAGCTATAGTATTTGCTTTAAAAATATGGAGACATTATCTGTATGGAGAGAAGTTTGAAATTTATACAGATCATAAGAGCTTGAAGTATTTGTTTTTGCAAAAAGAGTTGAACATGAGACAGAGAAGGTGGGTGGAATTACTAAAAGATTATGACTGTGAAATACGATACCATCCAAGGAAGGCAAATAAATGTCAGATGCCCTTAGTCGAAAGTCGGCTATGGACATGGCTAGTCTAAGAATAACAGAGTGGAATTTGTTAAAGTCAATTGTGGAATCAGACTTCAAGTTGGAAATAGACCACCTTACTAGTATGGTCGCTGCATTAAGGATTAAGCCTGAAATTATTCAGAAAGTTAAGATTCCAAAGAAATCTGATCCGGAGATTGTGGAAATACGAAACGTTGTGTCTTTAGGGAAAAGACCAGAGTTTCAAGTCTCTAAGGATGGAGTAGTAAGATGCCAAGGACGACTCTGTGTTCTTGACAATGAAGAAGTGAGAAGGGAAATTTTATCAGAAGCACATAGGAGTAATTATAGTATTCATCCGGGGAGTACAAAAATGTATAGAAACTTACGTCAACAGTTTTGGTGGAATGGCATGAAGAAGGATATAGCTAAACATGTTTCTCAATGTTTAACATGTCAGCAAATGAAAGCGGAACACCGCAAACTCGCAGGACTATTGAAACCATTGGACATACCAAAATGGAAATGGGAGCATGTAACGATGGACTTTGTGCAAAGACTGCCAAGGACATCAAGTGGTCACGACTTTATTTGGGTAATAGTAGATCGCTTGACTAAGTCTGCCCATTTCCTAACAGTCCGCGTAGACTATCCGATGGATAAACTTGTTGAGATATATGCAAGCTAGGTAATACGCTTACATGGTATTCCTGTAACGATCACATCTAATCGAGACTCTAGGTTTACTTCAAACTTTTGGCGAAGTCTCCAAAATGCCTTAGGGAAAAAGCTTCAATTTAGTATTGTTTTTCATCCTCAAATGGACGGACAAATAGAAAAGGTGATCCAAACATTATAGGACATGTTAAAAGCTTGCGTTATTGATTTTAAGGGAAGTTGGGATGAGAAATTTCACTTGATAGAGTTTGCCTATAACAATAGTTTTTAGAAAGGTATAGGCATGGCTCCGTATGAAGCATTATATGGAAGAAGGTGCAAGACTCCTATTTGTTGGAATGAAGTAGGTGAAAGGAGATTGACAAGACCTGAATTGATACAAATTACTACTGAGATTGTTGAAATTATCAGGAAAAGACTTAAAACAGCCAAGTAGGCAGAAAGACTATGTAGATAAGCATAGAAGACCTTTAGAGTTTAATGTGGGGGATCATGTATTCCTTAAAGAATCCCTTATGAAAGGAATATCTCGATTTGGAATGAAGGATAAGTTGAGCCCTAGATTTGTTAGACCTTTTGAGATACTCGAAAGAATAGGAGATGTAGCTTATCATTTGGCGCTGCCACCTAAATTGGGAAATTTACATGATGTATTCCACATATCGATGCTGAGAAAGTATCAGCCGAATCCTGGTCACATACTCGATCATCAAGCCATCAAAGTGGATGAGGAAGTGAGATACATTAAGGAGCCTATCCAAGTATTGAATCGAAAACAGCAAATTCTCAAGACCAAGAAAATTCCATTGGTTAAGATGTTATGGCGACATCATGATGCGGAGGAAGCCACATGGGAAAGTGAAAATGAGATGAGGGAAAGGTACCCTCACTTTTTTAAAGAGACATAGGTAATGTCTAATTTTGAGGACGAAATTCGCTAAGGAGGGGAGAATTGTGGCATCCTAAAAATTTCATAGCAATCTCTAGATGCATTACAACCCATGAATTGGTGATGGAAGCGCCATCGGACTATATTATAGCCATTAGACCAATGGATTACAATTAAACAAGGCCGAGCATTTAATGGACAATTGTTTTACTGAAAATGTATCATATGTCCATGTGTGATCAAGGATTGTACTAAAGGATAAATTGATAAGGAATTTTCTATTCTTGGCTGTGTACTCTATAAGTCGGATTACCATCGATTAATGTTGCAATATTATATGGCCATGTGAGTATTTATAATTATGTATATATAAGTAGGGATTAAGGTGGATTATTAGGAGCAAGTGTGGGCTGGATACCTAAGTCCCAAAACAGCCCAAAGCAGCCCACATTCCCCCATCATTCGGTCGACCAAGGCCCGGTCGAATGAGGCCCATCATCCTTGCATGAAGATTGACAAGTGGCAAGAGAGATTAAGTAAGTGTCACTGCCCCCATTGCCTCACCGGTGATCTCCATGCAAATCCAATGATTACTAGCTAATCATGAGAGTAAAAGAAAAAGAGAAGGGGCAGAGTGAGCGAGGGAGTGAATCGAGAGAGAGAGAGAGAGAGAGAGAGAGAGAGAGAGAGAGAGTAACCGAGAGAAAAAGGGAGAGAGTGAGACCGAGAGAGTTCGAGCGAGCAAGCAAGCGAGAGAGGAGGGGAAGAAGGAGACTAGCCCCACCATGCGTGCACCTGCTGCCACCGTCGACGTCGCCTAGCTTCGTTGTCGATCAAGCGCGCCCGAAGTCCTCACATTGCCGTTTGCTTGCTGTGTTTGCGTTGAACTTAAGGCAAGTGAGAGTCCATTGATCTACACTTTGCTTGCTGTGTTTGTGTGTGAAGTGCAATAGATTTTGGAGATGCTTGAGTTATGATGCTGGATGTTGGAATTTTGAAGGTATAGGAGTAGTTCTTCAAGCTAGCAAACTGTTTCATGGAAAAACAGATTGACCTTTGATGACTCCATGAATTTTCTGTAATTATATAGCCAAAATTTGACTTCATGTCCTTGATGAAAGTCATAGATAACATCTTGAGGAGCAACATACTAAAATTTGAGAAGAAACGGACAATTATTGGTCGGTGAAACGATTTTTCTCTGAAATTGTTAAATATGGAAGTCGTTACCAAGAGTTAGGGAGAGTTATGGTGATTATAGCTTTTGATCTATAATGAATCTGACCTCTGGTTCTTCACAAAACTTTTATCTCTAGTTTTTTCTATAACATATCAAAATTTCAGAATTTTCTGAATTGATTTATGGGTTATACTGAATTTGTGAATAAAACTGTGCAATGGTGATGTTTGAAATTTTAAGGCTGTGATGCATGGATCATAGCGACTCGTACAAAGTTCTTTTGACATGGTGTTCTTCATGAAACCTTTTTCTCTAGATCTTTTTTATAACATGTTAAATTTTCAGAATTTATTAAGATCGTTTACTAATTTTTCCAGAATTTTAAATAAAGAAGTGGATCTTGTTTTATCCGAAAATTGTTTTATTTTCAAGAACAAATGAATTACTCTATGAGATGTGATATTTTGGGTTGTTATTTATACAGCATATGTGGTGACATTTAACATATCATATGACATTAAAAGTTGATTTAAACCTTTGATATTATTGCATCAAATGCTATTTTGAAAGTGAGACATATATGTGAATATACATTGTGATGTTGATGATACCGTCGGACCCTTGAGTCGACGATGCCCCGGGAGTGTTGGGATGCCTGGAGGTGTGTGCCGGATGTCCTCGGGAGTTTCAAGATGCCCGGAGGTGTGTGCCGAAAGCCTCGTGATGCTAGTTGGGGTGCGGGATGCCAGGAGGTGTGTGCTAGAGGTCTCACAATCCCAGGTTGGGTGCGAGAGTCAGGAGGGATGCAAAGATTGGTCCCTGGGAAAAAAAATGATATCCTTTTGAATATCAAAATGGGAAATGAATCATGCACATGTGTGTGCATATGGCATGGTGCTTGAATTGTCTATGAATTTGAGTTGGTACTATTTGGCATAGATAATGCGGTCATTAAGGCATGGAATGGATCTCATGGATATATATGCATGATTGCATGGATGATATGTGCATTTCCCATGAAATCTTGGTTGTCTTGCTTGTTGCATTATGTAGCTTGATGGATCTTTTACCGTTGAGTGGTTGTACTCACCCCTTTTGGGGACTAACATTTCAGATTAGGAGTTATGTCACTGTCGCCAGTCACCCCCGGTACTTCTACGGCATACCGACTGATGTCGAGGTTGAGGGTACGGAGCATCATCACCCCGAGATACGAGGGTTAGTTTTTGTTCGTGTGTAAGTTCTGGTTTTGTACGACATTGGATTACCCGTCGGCCCTGTCATTCAGGAGTTCTTGTCCGTGCATGTTTGCCGCAATGGGGTTATGCTGGGGATGCTGTCGCCGCCGACTGACGGACTAGGTGGGTGTGATTGAGCATGATGGAGGAAGGATGAAAATTTTTGGATAGCTAACACTAGATGATGGATTGATGTACATGACTGCTCGGGGGTCGGGTACTTTTGGTTATAGTTGAGCTTAGTAAAGCCTTGGCCTTTTGATATACCGACTCGTGATGTCCATCAAAGTTATGTAAGTAAAAGTGGTTTAGCTCTAACTTATATATGAAATGTATAGTTGGTGTGCATTGCATTGCATTATCCTGTTGAGCATGGGGTAGAGAGATATTGACTATGCTTATGATATATGAACTATGCTTCCAATATATGAACTATGCTAGGACCGATTTAAATGATACAAACCCCAAGATTTATGTACCCACTATAATTCAATGGTATTAGAGTGACATGTATTAAGACAAGTGAAAGGTAAGCGAACTGTAGTGACCCTAACGGATCGAGGGCCGTTTCGGGGGTGCCACAATGAGTGATCAAGAGCAAAGGACACCTAGAAAGAGGACCATAGGATCTGTGACTTGGGTAGGGCATCGACAAGAGTCGGTACTCAAGGTGGTCGAGATAGAGCGTAGGCTTAGGCCAGCTCAAGTGGATTAGCGTCGCCGCAGGTCGATGCTGGCGTAGCAGTACCTGGCAATCCTAGAATTGAAGGGATCATGCAAGCGCTAGAGACGCTGGGGAAAGTGGTAGGGCAACAGGCTCAAAATCAAGCTGTCGTTGCCATTGCTACAGCCGCCGCTACCACAACCACCACTATTGTCGTCAATGTTACCGTTGTTGTTCTGCTACCACACCTGCTGAAGTTCCACCTGGGAACGCGGTTGTTGAGAGGCCAATGCATAAGCTCGTAGAGCAGTTTCCGAAGCTGAACCCGCCGAGGTTCACTAGTGCAGGAGACCCGATGCTACAACACTCTGGGTTTAAGACTTACATAAGGCTTTTTCATTGCTCATGTGCACTGAGGAAGAGAAAGTTGTCTTGGTAGTATATAGCTGCAAGGTAACACAAGTACCCAGTGGAAAGCCACAAAATGTAGGGTAGTCCTAGAAGGCGTGGTTTCGAAGTGGCACGCCTTCCTTGGAGCTTTCAATAGTAAATACTTTTCTGACAGCGCCATAGAGTAGAAGATGGAGGGATTCTAGTGCCTCTATCAAGGGATGATAACAATGGTTCAATATGAGGCCAAATTTGCAGAACTGTCATAGTACGCTCCTAGACTGGTGGAAGATCCGAAGGACAGAGTGAGGAGGTTTAGGAATGGCCTCCGACCGAAGTTGAAGAATCCCCCGGTGCCATTAAACTTGAAAGATTACAATGACCTGTATGAACAGGCCCAGTTGATAGAGAGGAATCTGAGTGAACAAGCTACTGCATCTGGGTCAAGGTTTAGTTTGAACAGAGATGAAAATAGGTTTGGGAAGACACCTATGACTTGAGAAAGGTATCATGTTCCACCCAACAGGAAGGGTGGGATAGGAAAGTCAACACCGAGCTTCAATGGAGTCTGTCATTTCTGTGGGAGATGACATGAATTAGCCCCATGCCATTTGAGGACGGGTGCTTGCTATAGGTGTGGCTAGTAGTGCCACCAAGTCAGAGATTGTCCCCGCATATCAATGCGACCGCAACAGTTGCCACCACCACCACCGATGGCTCAGAATAGAGGGTACGCACCACCGAATGCACTGCAAGGTGGACTGAACAGATCTCTAGCTGAAGGCAGAGTGTACGCCGTCATGAGACGACAAGCAGAGGACTCACCGGATGTGGTCGCAAGTACTATTTTACTAAACAACCATACTGCTTATGTTTTATTTGACCCTGGTGCTATTCATTCGTTTATAGCTAAGCAATTTGTTAAGCTAGTTGGGTTAAGTCCTAAATTGTTGGAGTCAGTGGTTGGCATATCTACACCATTAAAGGATAAAGTGTTAGCTGTAGTAGGCTGTCCTAGTTGCAAATTGGTGATTGGTGAGGAGAGGGAAAGATAGACTCGATAGTCCTAGCCATGTATGAATTTGATGTAATAATTGGCATGGACTAGCTCACCAAGCAACGAGCTAAGATGGACTGCTATTGTAAAGTGATTTAATTTAACTCGTTAGGGGGTGAAAGTTTCGAGTTTATTGGGAGTCGAGGAGGACCCTCGTTTATCTTAATCTCGTCGTTTGAGGCAACCAGTTTGTTAGATAGGGGTTGTCAAGGTTACTTGACAATTGTCATGATACGATAGTTGAGGTCCTTAAGATCGAGGATATTGTAGTGGTTCAAGAGTTTCCAAATGTGTTTCGAAAGAATTGTCAGGCTTGTCGCTAGAAAGGGAGATTGAGTTCATGATTGAGTTGGCCCCTGGGATGAAGCCAATCTCTAAGGCTCCTTACCGCATGGCATTGTCAAAACTGAAAGAATTAAAGGTGCAAATGCAGGAGTTGTTGAATAAGAGATTCATACGTCCCAATGCATCACCTTGGGGAGCACCAGTTCTATTCGTGAAGAAGAAAGATGGTTCATTACGTCTGTGCATCAACTATCGGTAATTCAATCAAATGACGATCAAGAACAAGTACCCGCTACCAAGGATCGACGACTTGTTTGACCAATTGCAAGGAGCATCGATATTTTCTAAGATCGACCTGAGGACAGGATATTATTAGCTGAGGATCAGAAAGGAGGACACACCGAAGTCAGTGTTTCGTATGTGATATGACCATTATGAGTTCACTGTAATGCCATTTGGTTTGACGAACGCCCTAGTTGCTTTCATGGATCTGATGAAGCGGGTGTTTAAAGAGTACCTGGATCAGTTTGTGATTGTTTACATCAATGATATCCTAGTATACTTGAGAAGTCCTGAGCAGCACAAAAGACAGTTAAGGATAGTGCTCCAAACCCTGCGAAATCATGAATTGTACGCTAAGTTCAAGCAGGTGCGAGAGTTTTAGTTAATTCGTGTGGCATTCCTAAATGACATGATTTCAGGTGAAGGAATCTCTATGGACCCGACCAAGATTGAAGCAGTGATCAACTAGCCAAGACCGATGACGGTGATAGAGATGAAAAGTTTCTTGGGTTTGGCAGATTATTACAGAAGGTTTGTTGAAGGATTCTCAGCTTTAGCTTCACTTTTGACTCAACTGCTAAAGAAGGAAGAGAAGTTCGTGTGAATAGATAAGTGTGAGTATAGTTTCCAAGAGCTTAAGCAGAAGTTGACTACCGCACCAGTGCTGACAATTCCATTTGGTCTTGGAGGATATGAGATCTATAGTGATGCATCGTTTAGAGGACTGGGTTGCGTGTTAATGCAACATGGCAGAGTCATTGTATACGCGTCCCGTCAGTTGAGACCTCATGAGTTGAATTACCCGACGCATGACTTAGAACTCACAGCAATCATCTTCACTTTGAAGATTTGGAGACATTATTTGTGTGGATAAAGGTTCCAAATTTTTACATACCATTAAAGTCTCAAGTACCTATCCTCTCAAAGGAGTTGAATATGAGACAACATCGCTGGATGGAACTTCTTAAGGATTATGATTGCGACATTCTGTATCATCCTAGAAAGGCTAATAAGTTCACAGATGCGTTGAGTCGAAAGTGTTCAATTTCGTAGATGGTGAACAAGAAGTGGATTTTACTCGAGAGAGTTCGAGATTCGGTTTTCAAATTTGAGATAGGCCACCTTTTGAATCTTATGGCCACCCTCAGAATTGAACTGGAAGTATAGATCAGAATCAAGACGTTACAGATGACAAACCCAGAGATCTAGAAGATTGTACAAGAAGATGCAAATAAGAGGAAGGCTGATTTTTTCAGATTTCTGATGATGGAACACTAAGGTTTCGATGACAATTGTGTGTACCTATTGATGTAGAGCTTAAGGAGGAGATTTTGTCAAAAGCTCATCGTAGCAGTTACAACATTTGTCCAAGCAATACGAAGATGTATCAAAATCTGCGTCAACACTATTGGTGGACCGATATGAAGGCGAATATCTCCAAGCATGTCACCAAGTGTCCAACATGCCAGTGAGTGAAGGCACAGAACTGTAGGTCGGAAGAACTTTTGCAACCTCTCAAAATTCCCAAGTGGAAGTGGGAATACATCACAATGGACTTTGTGATGGGTTTACCGAGGAGTCAAAAAGGTAATGATTTCATATGGGTTGTGGTTGACAGATTGACGAAGTCTACTCACTTTATCACCATACAAAAGGATTATGCACTGAACAGATATGGAGAGTTGTACGTGCGTTAGATAGTTCGTCTATATAGAGTGCCAATAACAATTACATTTGATCGAGACCCGAAGTTCACAGTAGCCTTCTGGAAAGTTTGCAAACTACCTTAGGAACAAAGTTGCAGTACGGTATGACTTATCATCCGCAGATAGATAGCCAGTCTGAGAGGATGATTCAAGCCCTCGAAGACATGTTAAGAGCTTGTGTATTAGATTTCAAAGGGAGCTGGGAGTAACAGCTTCATCTCATTAAGTTTACCTACAACAACAGCTATCGGTAGAGTATTCAGATGGCACCATCTGAGGCATTGTATGGCAGAGCATGTAGAATGCTAATGTGTTAGGATGAAGTCGAAGAATGGAAGATCATAGGCCCAGAGTTGGTTCAATAGTCAATGGATGCAATTACAGTTATCAGGAACAGATTAAAGACCGCTTAAAGTTGCCAAAAAAGTTATGCAAAAAAGCGTTGAAGACCATCGGAATTCCAAGTTTGTGAGCACATTTTTCTGAAGGTGTCACCGATGAGGGGTACTTCGCACTTCGGCAAGAAAGGAAAGCTGAGTCCAAGGTACGTTGGTCCCTTTGAGATTCTGAAAAGAATAGGGACTTTGGCATATCGTCTTGCATTGCTGCTGAGACTAGCGCAAGTGCATGACGTATTCCACGTGTCGATGTTGAGAAAGTATGAGCCTGACCCGACCCACATGCTGAATTTTGAAGAATTATACGTGACTAATAAGGTGTCGTACTTGGAGAGACCAATTAAAATTATGGACCGCAAGGAATAGATTCTACACACCAAGACGATCCCGTTAGTTAAAGTGGTCTAGCAATATCATGAGATAGAAGGAGCAACTTGGGAAAGTGAAGATTCGATGAGACAACAATACCCCCACCTTTTTGTTTAAGCATTGTCATGATTTAAATTTCGAGAACGAAATTTTTATAAGAAGGGAAGAGTTGTGACAGCTTGATTTTTTTTCTATTTTTGATTAAATGAGTTGGACCTTTTATCGACGCGCCTACAGTCTTTTTCTCTAAGCTAATCACTCACGAGATAACTAATCTATCTAGTGAAGCTGTTAAGGAATCTAAATGCGACAAACTTGAGAATTCGACCAGAAATCAACTGCTCGATCGTGCTAATCTGCAAGGGTCAATATGACACCATCAAAATCGATCAGAGACCAGAGATAGGTTGGTTCAACAAAGGCATGTGATTAAAGTGTGAGTGATTCCACCTGATTGCAAAATTCTCGTCAAATGGCACTAAACCGATTCTGTACCATGTGCCCGTATTTGAAACCTTGAGATTTTCATGACAACCGATAGTCACATATGAGTTAAAAATGTACAATGTGGCTCGAAAATAATTGACCATGGGTCAAATGCGCCAAAGATTCATAAAAGCTACTCAGTAAGTTAACTCACGCTAAAATCACGTCAAGTTGAAATCAACCACGAAATAAAATCCAATTTTAGAAATTGAAAGTTTTTTCATGTCACAATTTATTTTAGGAATGTCGACTCATCCTCCGAAGATTTTTCGGCAAACCCTAGTTTTTGGCGAAAATTCAAGTTTGGACGTTTTTGGACTGGGAAATTAAGAGGATCATTTTTGTGTGGATTTTTGGCGTTCAAGTTGGTTCAATTGATGAGGAAAATTAAGGATTTGAGTGTGGGCACTTACCTTGGCATTGTGGCCCTTCAATTTGATTGTTTTGGAGAGATATTGGATTGAAAATTGGAGAGGAAATGTTCAAATTCGTATCTATAAGGGGGTGCAACATTTGGACCACCTTAGGTGGCTTCTTGGAGAAGCTTTGGTGTGGAAAATGGTTGAGGATGAGGCCATGGACTTTGGGGGTCATCCAATGAGTGTTTTGGGATATTTTAGAAGACTTGTGACACATTTGGGCCCCCTCCAGCTACAAGCATCTTCATCTTCTTCCTCGGCTTCCTTTCACTATTGTTGTTGTGTTTGAGAGCTCAAGACCAGCAGAAAAGACCAGCCAAGTCCCATGCAGCCGCCGCACGCCATCCAACCGCCGCCCGAGCCCGCCAGCACCGTCACACCTCCCTGCTAGCACGTCCACCTCCTGCTCGCCGTCCTACACACATCATCTGTGTGTTGGCCACCGTCAGCTTCGCCTGAGCTGCTCCATCACCGTCCAACAATCCTTGATCCCGCCTAGACCCACCATCGCTGCTATCGTCGCCCGTCGTGTGCCTTTCCACACCAACCAAGCCTCGACCAGCTCGTTTCAGTAGCCAAGCAGAACCGAAGCTTTAGCTTCAGATTGAGCCTTCGTGGGCCTTTTTCAGGCTCTTCCGAACCCCATTGGATGTTGCCGTAGGCTTGTGTCCCACCCGCCTTGGCGTCGTCGTTGCCATGAACTCACCGATTTGCTAATCTGGTGGGTTTACTTGCTAAACCTTACTTAGAAGGTTAATTATGCTTAGTAGGTAATTAGATTAGCTTAAGTTTGGTTTAGGTGGTTAGTTTAGTTTAATTAGTGATTCAGTTGGATAATTAGGATTGTTAGGTGGTTAAATTAGATTAGATAAGGGTTAATTAGATTGTAGTATTTAATTAGTATGGTGCATTATTTTTTGGGCCTGTTTAGGTTGATAAATTAGGGTTTAAAGCTTAATTATGCATTTTTGTAATTAAATTGCATTTATTTAATGAATTTTGTAATTTATTTAATTATTTAATATTTTCTTAAATTTATACCGGGATAGCCGGTAGCAGGAATTTCGTACTGACTGTCATGGTGTGATTAGTTTATGTAATTGGATGATGAACTTTGCAATTGAGTGGTGATTTTGAATTTTGGGTTATTATTTCAAAATCATGAAGTTTTGGTATTTAATCAGAAAATACCATGTGTCGGGTTCTTGACACCGAAAATGTTTTTATGTACTATATCAAATAGTGGGATTTTAAAGGGTATGATATCGATTTTTATGACTCAAACTGACCGTGTACCCACACACGATTATTTTATCGTGTGTTTTTAATATGAAGAAAATTAGCCAAGTACATTATTTTAATTGGAATATTTGAGTGCAAGGTACGATGTCTTAGCCGAAATTAGATGTGTGCATGAATGATATGAAAACCAGTCATGAGCCTCTAGGGCCGGACAATGCTCCTTCGAGAATGCTCTAAATCAATGGATACCGATAGCAGTGGAGGCTGGACCAATGCTCCTATATGAAATGCGGTCTAGATATAGACGTTGCCATGCTCGATGGTGCAAGAAGACACTGGCTATGCCAAAAGACCGTTGACTGTTGAGTCGGCCATGGCCATTGGGTTGTAATCAATTAGGACGCATGATTGATTGAAATTGACGCACCTGATTATGGGGCAAAATTGTATGACACGGAATGGGACGTGTCATAACGATTTGGCCTTATAATCGGACCACTGTGATTGATTGAGATGTGATTGAGACATTCCAGTTGATGTGTGCATTTATTATATGCATCTGTTATATGAACTATGCTGATGTGCAAGAAGGAACTGAGACGAGGTGAGTCTTCTGTGATGTGTGATTAGACTGCCTCTAGGCGTATTTCCTTCCTAATCGGGGTTTAAGGTGTGAACTCGCTGAGACATTGTCTCATCCCATCATGAGCTTAATTTTTTCATGTCCCTAGATGGAGCAGCATTAGGTACAGTACGGGGTCCCACAGACGATGGATTTTGTGCATACTTGCTTCCCTATTCCGAGACCACTTTGAGTCAGGAGCTAGTGGAATTTGTGGTATGGGTCGATGAGGGCCGACCTTAGTTGGTTCCTCATTGAGACATAGCATGGCTTATTGCTTTCCCTTAGGGGGGTCAAGAGGGTCTCCTTCAGGGTTTCGACGGACCTCCTGTTGGGACTGGAGAATGGGATACAGTGCACCCGATGGATCTTGACACCTCTAATGGTGTCGTGATAGACCTGGAGCCCCCTAAGCTTTTGGATGAGGAGTCCAATGCCTAGATGGCTTAGTGACTCTTCTTTTTAGAGTTAAGCTTTTATTTATAGATTAGTATTGTATATAAACAAGTTTGTTTATAAAAGTGTGTTTTGTGAAAATCGTTGTCATGCTTCTCTATCCCATATTTGTGGTGTCTAGGATTGTTTTATTATACGCTTCCACATGTACAATAAAATGAATGGGTTAGTGACACATCCTGGGACATCACAAAGTTTATCGACCACCGAGGGATGCGCGTGGTTGAGGTTCAGGGCGTGACATCAAGGGTCTTAAGAGAAATTAATTGACCTTGGTTGATTATGCTTGTGTTCTTTTAGAGTGACCCCAGGTATGACTGTTCAAGTTCTCTAGGCTATGTTTTAACCTTGTTAGTGTTGGAGAAATCTTCTTGAAGTGTTTTGAAGCTGACAAAATGTTTCCATCAGTCTAGTTTGAAGGTTTGCAGACTTTGCTATTTAAAGTCTGAAGACCTCCGGACAGCCAGACTCAAGACTCAAAGTCTATCCTCATTGACAGTCTCTAATCCGTTGAAGAAATGTTATCTAGAACTGGATGTTTCGTTAAGGATTTAACCTTATCAACTGGAGAAGATCTCGTGGCTAGAAAAGACATAACGGAATCCTTTGATTGATCGAGATTGACTCGATGATTGAAGATCCGATGATTGCCTGAATATTCTTGGAAGGTTCTACTTATGGAAACCGAGATCCTGATTTTATGGGCGAACAAGATTGATGGGCTATCGACACGTTCCTTTAATAGCTCGAATAATCTTCCTAATTGATTCCATCCAACGGATAGATTGGAGGAATTCCTTTGGTAAGTGCCAACGGATATGATGACATAAAGGAGTATATAAGGAAGACGTTCTAAGTTGTTCGAGGTGTGCGCGATAGAAGAATTCCAAAGTACGAAAGCTTCTGTTGTTTAGACAATTCCTTTGAGCGAAACCTTGTATTCAAAAGAGAGTTATATTTGTGAGAAACCTTGAGGAAGTGTGGTAAAATATCTACACTGTGGAATCAAGGAAAAGCTGTGGTGTAACTTCTCTTTTGTTCATAGTGAAATCCAGCCGGTGGGCTGTCAGTGCGGAAGAGTGGACGTAGGCTTGGAATAAGTCGAACCACTATAAACCCTGTGTTCAATTTTCTCTTCCTTACTCTCTTTACCTTGATCGTATTCCATTTTGTTAATCAAGAAAGAATTTCCTTTCTATCGTGTGCCAAGAATCGCTTCCATATCTCGATAAATTGTTTGTGCACCTATTCACCCCCTTCTAGGTGCTTATACTAGCTATCTCAATTGGTATCAGAGCTCGTGTACTCACTTTGTTTGAAGTGTTTTACTTCAGAGTTAAAGATCTATGGCTAGTATGTTGGCTCCAGGGCTGGTAGAAAGGCAAAGCAACACCAGACCGCCTTACTTTGATGGAAACGACTACAACATATGGAAAAACAAGATGAAGGCGTTCTTAAGATCAAAGGATCCTCTGGAATGGAATGTTGTAGAAAAAGGAATCATTCCTAAAGCTGCATCTGTCTCAGAAAGAGGAAAGGACACTGTTGAGTCCAGTGAAATGAGTTAGGAAGAGATAATCAAGAGACAAGCTCTTGATGCAAAAGCAATTTATTCTTTGTATTGTGCTTTATCACATGCGAATATAACAGAATATCTTTTTGTGATACAGCCAAAGAAGTCTGGGATAGATTACACATTACTTATGAAGGAACCGATCGAGTGAAAGAGACTAGAATCAACATTCTTCTTGGTCAATACGAAGCCTTTAGAATGAAACCAGGAGAATCTATAACTAACATGTTTAGTCGTTTTACAGAAATCATGAATGGTCTTGAAAATCAAGGTCAACCAATTTCTGATCCCATGAAAGTGAACAAGCTACTACGTGGACTCTCCAAGGATTGGAATCACATAAAGACTTCAATTAGAGAGACCCAAAGAATCATGCCATTGTCTATTAATGAGTTGGTTGGGACCCTTCAGTCTTATGAAGTGGAACGAATCAATGAAGACGAAGATCCTAAAGGTAAGAAATCCATTGCATGAAAATCTAATGATGATTCTGATGTAACAGATTCTGAAGACGACATGGATGGTGAAGAACTTGCTCTCATGATAAGAAGATTCAGAAAGCTGAATAGAAAAGGAAGAAGATTCAATGCAAAGAAACAAAGTTTTCAAAAGCAACAGACTAAGTTTGCTGAAGATGATGAATCAAACAAAGATGTAGTCTTCTTTGAATATAAGAAAAAAGGGACACATCATACCCAACTATCCTCTTCGAGGAAGAAAAAGGAAAAATTGAAAAGTATCGGAAAGCTCTCAAAGTTGAAACACGGAGTGATATGGAGTGCGAAGATAGTGATGATGATTATGCCAACATATGTCTAATGGCACAATCAGATTCAGAATCAAACTCCGAGCGATTCAGATTCGGAAAGTGAATTCGAGATAAGTAACTTCAAAATTCTTATTAAAGTTTCAAAATACATTGATGAATTATGTTTTAGTCTTAAGACTTCTCTTAAAAGAATTTTCCGAACTCAAAAAGGAAAATTCTGCTTTAAAACAACAAGAGAATGTTTTGGAAGAAAAAAATAAAATGCTTAGACCGAATATTTCTTCTCTCAAAGAAAGTAAAGATAATCTTTTAAAAGAAAATGCATTTTTGAAAAATGACATTTCAAATATTTCCAAAGGATTTTTTCTAGGATCTGAAAAACTGGAGAAAATTCTTTCTGTTCAAAGACCTTATTTCAATAAATCTAGTTTAGGAATGACTACTGAAACTATTCCTTTAATCGACTTTCCTAAAGTAAAAGAAAGAATCAAACAAAGACCCACAAGAAATGCTTACAAAAATCATTTTGAAAGGAACTTTGTAAAACCAGTAGGTCGTAATGCTCTTAGATGTTCAAAATGCAATAGTGTAGATCATTTTGAGAAAGAATGTACTATGGTTTAGAGACCTGTCAATAAAGTTTGAGCAAAAACTATATATTAGACTAACTCAAAAGGACCCAAGAAAATATGGGTACCAAAGAAAGCTTGAGTCTCTTTTAAAATGCAGGTCACTATCAAGAAAAATGTGAAATGGTACCTGGATAATGGATGCTCGAGACACATGACAAGAGATTCAAATTGCTTCATAAAGCTTGTTTAAGTGAATAGTGGAAACGTCTCTTTTGGAGGAAACAGCAAAGGAAAAATAGTAGGATTTAGAACTGTAAAAATTGGGAACCTCACAATAAGCAATGTTTCTTTAGTTGAAGGGCTCAATTACAATCTGCTCAGTGTCAGTCAGCTGTGTGATGCTGGTTTTAAAATCAACTTTCAAGAGGGTATTTGTTCAGGAACCAGTAAAGACTCTACTCAGTCATTCATGGGTCGAAGACATGGAAATATCTACCTCTTGGACGTAAAACCAGATGAGTCACAATGTCTAATCTCAATCCAAGACGAAGCGAGCTTATGGCACAAAAAGCTTGGGCATATTAACATGAAGCAGATAGCCAAGATCTTAGCAAAGAAGCTTGTTCGTGGTCTATCCAATTTATCATACCAAAAGTCTGATCTATGTACACCATGTATATTGGAAAAACAAGTAAGAAATTCCTTTAAACCAATAAATCAAGTTTCCACTAACTGTGTACTGCAGCTCTTGCATATGGATCTCTTTGGACCAATAAGAACACAGAGCATTAGAGGTACGAAATATTGCCTAGTAATTGTGGATGATTACTCACGATTTACCTGGGTATATTTCTTAGCAAGTAAGTCTGAAACTTTCTCTTACTTTGAAAAATTTGCTAAGAAGGTTGAAAATGAAAAGGGGTATGTTATTTCAAGTATAAAAACAGACCATGAAGGTGAATTTGAAAATCAAGATTTTACAAAATTTTGTGAAGAATCTAGTTTTCAGCATTTGTTCTCTTCTCCATATACTCCAGAGCAAAACGGAGTTATGGAAAGGAAGAATAGATCTCTTCAAGAAATGGCTAGAACTCTTTTAATTGAAAGTAATATCTCTTTACGATTTTGGGCTGAAGCAGTTTCAACATCATTTTATATTATCAATAGAGTTTTTCTAAGGCCTATTCTAGAAAAAAACCCCCTATGAACTATTTAAAGAAAAGAAGCCCATTGTTTCATTTTTCATGTATTTGGATGCAAATGTTTCATACTGAAAAATGCAAATGATCGAGTTGGTAAGTTTGAAGAAAGGTCAGATGAAGGCATCTTCCTTGGATATTCAACCACAAGCAAGGCATACAGAGTCTACAATAAGAAGACTCAAACAGTGTAAGAATCAATAAATGTCAAATTCCAAGATTCTACACAAAATGAATCCATTCAGACTCATCTCGAAGAGACTGAACCTGCTCCAGACTCTACAAAGTCTAAATTACAAGAAGCAGCTCAGACTTTGAAGGACCAGCAACAAGTGACTGTTGAAGATTCAAGTGAAGGAAGTGACCATCAATCTGATAAATTAACCTACAACTGGAAGCATAAGTCCAGTCATCCTAAAGATCTTATTATTGGCGACATCAATGAAGGAATTCGCACAAGATCCAAAAGGCGAGAAGAGTCTAGTGATGTGGCTCTTATTTATGAAATAGAACCCAAGAGCATAGAAGAAGATTTATCCGATGAAAGCTGGATTGAAGCTTTGTAAGAAGAACTCAGACAATTCAGAATTAATGATGTCTGGGAACTGACTCCTAAACCAAAAGGTAAATCAATTATTGGAGCTAAATGGGTTTTTAGGAACAAGATGGACGTAAAAAGAAAAGTCATAAGAAACAAGGCTAGACTCGTGGCCAAGGGATACACACAAGAAGAAGGGATCGACTATGAGGAGACTTACGCACCAGTAGCGAGGTTAGAAGCAATTCGTTTATTACTTGCATTTGCTTGTTATAAAAATTTCAGGTTATTTCAAATGGACGTCAAAAGTGCTTTCTTAAATGGATTTATCCATGAGGAAGTTTATGTGGAATAACCACCTGGGTTTGAAGACCCAAGGAAACCAGACTCAGTATTCAGACTCAAAAAGGCCTTATATGGCTTAAAACAAGCACCTCGAGCTTGGTACGACAGACCAAGTAAGTTTTTAATTCGAAATGGTTTTGTTAAAGGTAAAGTAGACACTACTCTTTTTATTAAAAGAGAAAGCAAAAGTTTTATGCTTGTTCAAATATATGTCGATGATATTATTTTTGGATCCTCTAATGAAAGTCTGTGCAAGAAATTCTCTAAGACTATGCAAGATGAATTTGAAATAAGCATGATGGGTGAGTTAACCTTCTTTCTTGGACTTCAAATAAAACAATTGGAGGAAGGAACCTTCATTCATCAAGAAAAGTATGCAAATGATCTTGTCAAAAAGTTTGGACTGGGCAATTGCAAAATGGCTAATATACCAATGTCAAGTTCCTTGAAGATAAACAAAGATGAAGGAGGAAAGAAAGTCGATCAAAAGCTGTACAGGAGTATCATCGGATCACTTCTTTATCTTACTGCTTCTAGACCTGACATTTTGTTTAGTGTTTGCATTTGTGCCAGATTTTAATCAGACCCAAAAGAATCTCATTTAAATGCTACGAATCGTATTATCAAATATATTTCATCAACTTCAAGCTTTGGTCTCTGGTATCCAAAAAGGGGAGACTTTACTCTTCTTGGATATTCAGACGCGAGACCTTCTTTGGATGCGAGTCGATAGAAAGAGCACCTCGGGTACTGTCAATTACTTGGAGGCGGGACGGTGTCTTAGTTTTCAAGAAAGCAAAGTACAGTAGCTCTCTCTACAGCAGAAGCAGAGTATATAGCTCTCGGAAGTTGTTGTTCGCAAATTCTATGGATAAAACAACAGCTAAGAGACTTTGGAATTGAAGACTCATGCACGGAGATTAATTGTGACAACACCAGCGCTATCAATCTCACCAAAAATCTAATCCACTCAAGAGCAAAGCATATAGAGATTCGACATCACTTTATTAGAGACCATGTTCAAAATGGAGATGTTTCAATTCAATATGTTGATTCAAAGAACCAACTGGCGGATATATTCACAAAGCCTCTGGAGAAAAATCAATTTGAAACCATCCGCTCCAGACTCAACATTTTAAGGTATGAGGAGATCAAAGTCTAAAGACTCTCAGACTCAGATATACAAGACTTTAACTGTAAGTTAGTCTTGGTACGATCATCAGACTGTAAGTTAGTCTTTCTCTCTCTCGAATCTTATCTTGGAAAGATACGATTGTTAACCGTGTTTTATTGCTATCTTTAATTGGCGTAATTATTGCATCGTTTCCTTTTCGAAAAAGAAGTTATTTTTTGAAATGACTATTTTCGCGGAAAAAGGTTAGTTATTTTTTAAAAATGCATCTTTTTACTTTCCTTTGTGATGGTTCGTTTATCTCTCTTTTTAACCGATCGTGCACCGTTGATTCCTCTTCACTTTACTCTAAAAAACCCTAGAAAGCATCGATTCTCCATTCCCGTTTTCTTCCCTTGTTTAATCTTCAAAAAGTTGTCATCTTTCTTGGGAAAGTCAAGCAAGGAATCTTCCAAAAACTGAGAAAGATGTCATCTTCAAGAAAGTCTTCAAGAATCGCAAGCAGGGGACCACGGCAAATGAGTGAGGGGCCTACGCACTTCGATCTTACTGAAGAAGAAGTGTCTCCAGAACAGCAACAGAGCCCACAACATTCTCAACAGTGTCATTCTCCTCCATCTAGTCCTCAAGGCGTTGATCATCAACAAGAGGAAGAAATCATTGAAGATGCAAATCCAGTAAGAGTTCAAAAGCCCGCTTATATTTATAAGCTATATCGTGCCTTAAAAGGAACTCGTACTCCCTTGAACTATGTTGATGATTTTCTTAAAGACAAAGGATATGGGAACGAATATATCTTTTTACGGAAAATGAAAAGTTTGGGAATTGCTCGTAAAGAGGTGGCTGAGGAAACCCTTGCGAATATCCCAAGTGATCCTCGTGATTGGGGACCGAATCCTGTAGATGGGAATGATGATGACAAATTGTACAGCCAATTTCAACCGAGAATGGGTGTTGCGGTTGAAAATCGAGGAAAAATGGGAGATTTGTTCAGATCGAAGGAACAAAAGGATTTGTACTCAAAATTGCTGAAGCGTGGGGTGATAAACCCTAGAAGTGTGGATTTTGATTTTCTGGATCTTGTGAATGTGAACTTGAGGGAAAAGTTCGGTTATCTTCAACTTGAAAAGTTACGCTCCGACACTACGAGAGGCCTATCTTTGAATTAACCGCATATTTCTATTCAACTATTAGCTTTTTGGATGCGAATAGATTCTCTTTCAGTGTCAAAGATCAAGACTATGTTGTGGATATGGATATGCTGGCAGATGTGTTAGGAGTTGAAAGAGGAAGATATCAACCGATTAAAGTTTCCATTGCTCGGGCCACACTAGAACTGGTGAAGGATAGGAAAACAGAGGAAAAGATCACCTACTTAAGGATGAGTGCATTCAACATCTTACTTCACAAGATTGTGATCAATTGCCTCCGACCGAAATCAACTTCCAAGACTGATGTTTCAAGTTCAGAGGCAAAGCTGATGTATGCTATCCTCACTGGGAAAAGGTTTTCTCTCCCTCACACTATCATGTTCCACATGTATAGAGCGATGATGAAGGACAGAGGTCAACTCGCTTACCCAAGCCTTATTACGAAGTTATTCAGACATCTGAATATTCAGCCTCGGCACATCTTTTGTGTTCGATCGTGCGATCATATGGTGGTAGGACTAAAGATGGTCACCAAAATGCGTCTAAAGGAACTGAATAAGGAGTTGGAGAAATTCAAAGAGAATACTCCAGTCAAAGCTCATCAAACCTCTTCTTCAAAATGGAAAGGAAAGGAGCCCTTGGTTGCTTCAAAACCGAAAAGAAAAGCTCTTATTGTGGAAGATGAAGAAGATGATGACCTTACCATTTCGGCCATAGCTTTGAAGAAGCTAAGCCGTCTTGTTCCCGAAGTCAATGGAACAACATGAGACAGAAGGAAAGGAAAGAGAAGGACAAGAGGAAAGAGAAGGTCAAGAAAAGGAGAGAGAAGAAGAAGCAAGAGAAGAAGAAGAGAAAGAAGAAGAAAGAGCAGTTGGCGAAAAAGAAGCAGAGGAGGAAAGACCTGGAGAAGATAGAAGAGAAGAAGGAGAACCTGAGGAACACTCTTCTCCACCTGTAGGCATGGAAACAGGGGGAGATCAAGAGAAAGGAGGGAAGTCGTCATATCCTAATGCAAGTGAAGGAGTCAGTCGCTCACCTGCAGACCTAGAGGACATTTATGCCTCTCAATTTTCAGAAGAAGGTCATGAAGTTTCATCGCCAAACCTGCGAGATTATTCTGATATGCCATCATCTGCAGAACGTGTTGAAGCTAGTACACAGACCGATAGCTCAGCCGATTTTCGTAGAATTATGGATATTCTCTTGGAGATGCGCGGTCAAATTTATGCCTTGGGATGCGAGGTTCAAAACTTGCAAAATGCGGGTCAAGTTTCTTCATGTTCATTGAATGATAAAATCCAAGCCCTCTGCTTGTTTGATTTAGGCCAATGCCAAGGGTGAGGAAATTGCACAAAGCGAAAGAAGACTTGAAAAGGCTGGAAGGGATCGTTCACTCCATGAGAGATTTCCAACTTGTCCATGTTCCCAAGCAATCTTGACTTCATTCTATTTTCATCTCAACCTTTTTAATGCTGACAAAAATGGGGAGAGATGCAAGATTTGAACAATTTGACTTTTAATCGTGTGGTTTGTTGGGCTGTGTGGTTACAGTTTGTTGGATTTTGTTGGATTGTTTTGATCTGTTTGACTTTGTTCTTGTGTCTGGATAAGAACTGAACTAAACTTGGATTTGACTGCTTCTATTAACTATTATTGATATCTTATGGATGGCTTTATCGCATATTAGACTAACCTATTTTCTGTGGCTGCAAATTCTAGTTTTATTCATTTAGCCATTTATTTCTATAAGATATGCATATGCGTTTGAGAAATGTTTTGTAGGTCAAAGCTGTCCAAATCTACAGGAAAGTTTTGTCACCATCAAAAAGGGGGAGATTGTTGGAGAAATCTTCTTGAAGTGTTTTGAAGCTGACAAAACGTTTCCATCAGTCTAGTCTGAACGTTTGCAGACTCTGTTATTTAAAGTCTGAAGACCTCCGGACAGCCAGACTCAAGACTCAAAGTCTATCCTCATTGACAGTCTCTAATCCGTTGAAGAAATGTTATCCAGAACTGGATGTTTCGTTAAGGATTTAACCTTATCAACTGGAGAAGATCTCGTGGCTAGAAAAGACATGACGGAATCCTTTGATTGATCGAGATTGACTCGATGATTAAAGATCCGATGATTGCCTGAATATTCTTGGAAGGTTCTACTTATGGAAACCGAGATCCTGATTGTATGGGCGAACAAGATTGATGGGCTATCGACACGTTCCTTTAATAGCTCGAATAATCTTCCTAATTGATTCCGTCCAATGGATAGATTGGAGGAATTCCTTTGGTAAGTGCCAACGGATATGATGGCATAAAGGAGTATATAAGGAAGACGTTCTAAGTTGTTCGAGGTGTGCGCGATAGAAGAATTCCAAAGCCTGAAAGCTTCCTGTTGTTTAGACAATTCCTTTGAGCGAAACCTTCTATTCAAAAGAGAGTTTATATTTGTGTGAAACCTTGAGAAGGTGTGGTAGAACATCTACACTGTGGAATCAAGGAAAAGCTGTGGTGTAACTTCTCTTTTGTTCATAGTGAAATCCAGCCGGTGGGCTATTAGTGCGGAAGAGTGGACGTAGGCTTGGAATAAGCCGAACCACTATAAACCATGTGTTCAATTTTCTCTTCCTTACTCTCTTTACCTTGATCGTATTCCATTTTGTTAATCAAGAAAAAATTTCCTTTCTATCGTTTGCCAAGAATCGCTTCCGTATCTCGATAAATTATTTGTGCACCTATTCACCCCCTTCTAGGTGCTTATACTAGCTATCTCGTTAGATAGCGGAGTTGTTCCCCTTCGGCTAACTCTTCGGCGTGACTGGCAACGTTCATAAGAGATAGCTGCCCTTACTTCCTAGAAGGCAGGAGATGATAAACTGCTTTGTCTTTGTACGAAGCAGGAGATGAATGAGAGTGCAGGTTTAGCGCCATTGCCGTAGTGCTTTCTTATTGTGGTAAGGAGAATGCTGTCCATTAGTTCTTCGAGGCCGAACTCGGAATTATCTAGGTGCCCACAACTAGTGCTAAGTTAGGATTGTAGACTGAAACTCACCTTCATGAAGTCATAATTTTGAGTAATAGAAAATCAGCCAATGAGTACATTCTCTGCACACTGCACATCAAGTCATGAAAGTTGGCAATGCTTGATAACCCACAAGGGAAGCGGTTGACGATTGGGGCTAAGTCGTAAGAAGGTATCTATAGGGAAGATGGAGAAATTGTTTTACAAGTTATGTCTAGTTGTGAGGCTATCTTTCTTTGATAACTGAAAGAAAAAAGAATTTTTCCGAAAAAGTAAGCTATTTAAGGATGAATGCCTTGGGACTAAGAGTCGAAGAAGGACGTGATATCCTGCGATAAGCTTTTGGGAGCAGGAAATTAGGCTGAGATCCAGAGATTTCCGAATTGTTACCAGTAATGTGGTATCTTACGAGCTCAAGGACGAACCTAGCGAACTTAAACATCTTAGTAGCTAGAGGAAAAGAAAACAAAGAGTGATTCCCTTTGTCTTTGAGCTCTCATTCCTCAATCCATTTATTCATTCCTTCATTACCTCCCCACCAATATATAGATACAAATAGGAATAACCGAACCACATTTGCAAAATGCCAGTACCATGCAATGACTTCAAAGCCAATGTGATGCTCCTTGGTCAAATGACCAAGTTATTGGCGAATACCACATATCATCGAGAAAAGAGTACATATAATCACATGAAAACCATGAAAGCTAGTTGCTAAGGAAAAGGTAGAACCATAAATACTATCCGAAATAGTGGAGGGTGCTTGATAATATTCCATTCCTTGTAAGTCAGTGAATACTAGAGCCAGTGAAACTGTAGCTACTAAAGCGTAAACTGCTCGTTTTTCCTTCCCCGCAGGTTGACTTTGTTCATAAACAATTACGTTGATCCACACCAGCGGAATCGTCGACCCTATTTCAGTCCTTTATGGATATCGAACTCTGTACATCGACTCCGCAAAAAATACTTGAATTTTTTAGATTCCTTTATTTTTATCACACGGACCCACAATTCTTGAATCCCGCGGCCCGGGTTGACTTGATCGTGTCAGCCCACTTAGAAGGCATGGAATTTCATTTCGCCGCCCTATGTGATATCTTGAATCTCTGGTGCCCTCATGTGCTTGAAAATAGGCACCTGAGCGTTCCTTTCTTCATATGGACTGGGCCATGGGCATTTTGGAACAGATCGATTGCATTCGCAGAGGATGCACTGGACTTCTCTGTATTGTCCACTACTTTCTTGAAAACTGCATCCGTAGGACCTAGGCAATTTTGGTACAGGACATGGACAACCTATCTAGCTTGCTGGTCGTCCAGCGAGCTGCTTCCATTTTTTATAAATATAATGGTAGCATGAACTTCGGAATTTAGGGCTCTGCATTTTAGCTTTGTGGAGAACAGATATTGCCAGTAGGATAGAGGATGAAACCACTTTAATTTCTCTGCAGAGTGATGAGATGATGATTCTAGTATCCTTCAGTAAGAAAACTAGTAGTGAGGCGGCAGACAGAGAAATTCGACACCAATTGTATAGTTATGAAACAACAACCGATGGAACCGCTTAAGTTCAAGAGGGCAAGCCACAGCATCGAAAGCCGCGAAGATTTGTATATAACAGAAGATTTTTACTACTCAAAATTTTAGTCTGCATAAGCAAAACCTTGAGAATAACATTATTTTACCACCTCCATTAATTAAAAAGCTGATTAAGTTCACAAATAGGCTCATCATGATAATTATATGCCGTCGTCTCAGCCAACATCATTGATGGAACCTTCTGAAAGCTTTTTCAGTGATGATAAACATGCTACACGATCCACCTTTGAAAGGCAAACATGATAATTTAGCGTCTTTTTTGTGGAATTTAATGCCAAAATTGGTTGATAGTGGACATAAATAGACATAGAGAGCTTCTCTAAAGTCTCGTTGATGATATACAGTACTATCTTTACTTTCTTACATCCGATATCGAAAACTTAACTTGCTTTCTACCACAATGAATTCGAAGATTTAATAGAAATCATAGTAGCGTATTTATAAAGATCCCCACTTTTACTTCTTTTTCTTGCACACATGACAGATAGTTAGCACCATATATCCAAAGAGAAGCATTGGCAGAGAGTTCATTTATCACATAACAAGTACAGGCTTAGTAGATTGCAAGTGTTCGTAGCCATAAATACATAACTCTATTCCAGATAGTACATAGTGAATTTGAATGTAGTTGGTAACTATCAAATATTGCTGGTACAAAAAAGTGACTAGAGACTTGCTTATCCAATCACGTGTCAATTAGTGTGGTTACCAACACCTTTGAAATTACTGACTTTTATTTGAAATACCAACCTCAATTTGACTGAAGTACGGACATTCATCAAATTAAGATACCAACTAATTATAGTCACATACCAGCTTTTTTATCTTTTGCTTCGTTTTGAGAGGTATGAACATTTCTTTCTATTTTCAAAATTATCAACTACTTTAATAATCCATCAACATTTACTCTTCTGGTTATCAACGCCTTCAAAGTTTTTGGTATGCCAATATGACATATGTTGACATGTCAATCGAATTAATGTTGGTAATTACGAGTGAAAGTTAATAAATTCAATGGTCTTTGTAAGCACATGGCTAGTTGATGCGTATCATCAATTGAATAGCTTTTTACCGGTTGACTTTTGGTGTCTTGTGCCCAACAAAAAGCACACCCTTTTTATCTGATGAGAAGATCTGCCTTAGGTAAGGAACTTTCTTGGACTTATTTTCCCCCATCGCTAATAGTAGGATATATTTTTGATTGGTTGATTATTAATATGGACATCAACTACATTAAATGCCACGCCCCAACCCACTTGGTACACTCGACAACCCGCGCTCGTTGTCATTCATTTCCTTTAGATCATTCGATTGTGACATCCTGCCAACCCAATCATTTTATTCGATTAAATACACAAGCGGAAGCATAGACAACTCACCAATCAACATATAGGGATAGTTTTAGCCACACTCATTGTGACATCCTGAATTTTTGAACCTGTCTCGATAAAATGAAATGGGCTTTTCACCGACGTGCCTATGGTCCTTTTTCTCAGGGCTGATCACTCACAAGTTAACTAACATACTATGTGAAGCCATTAAGTAATAAAACCGCGGTAAAATCCCTAAAAACTAACCAATAGGTTTGATTAGACTGAAATCGCGTCTGATTGATTTTAACCACGTAATTGAACTCAATTTCGAAAATCGAACATTTGAGCGTGTCACGATTTATTTTTAGGACATCCTCTCATCCTTTGAAGAATTTTTGGAGAGTCAGGAATTTTGTGGAAAAATTGGAATTTGGCAAATTAAATCAAGGGAATTCGGATGGGCACCTTTGAGTGAAATTTTGGCTACCAATTTAAGTTGGTTTGTGGAGATTAAAATGGAAATTCGTAGGGGTTGCTCAAGGGATATATTTGGCCTTCAAAAAGACTTTGTTTTGTGAAGAAATGAGAAGAAATCAACTATTGGAGGACCCATGGACTTTTTGTGCAGAATTAAGGGGCTTTTGGCCTTCAAATGGATTAAATGGAAAAAGGGAATGCAAGAATTCGTATGGCAGCTTCAATGGGATTTCTTGGTCACCAATTGGCTTGAATTGGTGAGGAATTGAATGAAAATCAAGGGAAATTCGTAGGACTGCTGCGGGGGTCTGTTTTGGCATTCAAAGTGACTTGTTTGGGAAGCTTTGGGAGGGAAAAATGTCCATTGGTTGCTGCCAAGACTTGGAGGGCAACAGAAGACTTTGTGGCCATCTCACTTGAGTGCATAGGATATCTGTGCAAGACTTCTTTGGCTCTTGTCCCCCTCTCTCTCCCTTATTCTTGCCTCTCTCCTCCCCCTTGGTGTGCGCATATTCCCCCTTCCAGCCCGAGATACAGTAGTAACTTCTTCTCCCTTCTTCCTCTTCACTTCATCTTCTTCATCTCCTTCAACCTCCATTCCCTTGCTACAACCTAGGATGAACCAGCCACCGCACGTTCATCCTGTTGATCCCGCACCACCATCCCACTAAGCCAAGACCACCAAGCCGCGCTAGCATTGCCCACCTAACCAGCGAGATCAAACGACGGAACCGGGCGAAATTCCAGCCAAGCCGTGAGACTTGCAAGGCTTTTTCAGCTTCTTCCGGCCCTCCCTTGGAGTTGTCGTAGTTACGAGATCTCACCATCGTCGCGCCACCATCACCGTGAACCCGTTTGCTTGCTAATCCGGTGAGTTAACTCCCTAATCCTTGTTTAGGTTGTTAATTGCACTTGGGAGGTTAGATTAGTGCTAATTAGCTTAGTTAAATTAGTACTAAGTGAGATTAATCTTAAGAAGTATTCGTGTTAATCTAGCTTGGTTAGATTAACCTTAATATGGTTTATTGTCAATCTAATTATTGAGATTAGCACTAATGAAACTGGTTTAGCCTATTTGAGGGGATTTCTCCCGGATCAGTTCACTAGACTCTCGCCGTTTGTCATTTTTGTGGATCGAAATATGCTATGATTTTGAAGTTGATTCCTTCTTAAGAAATGTTTTAGACACCCTCAGCTATGAGATTTATTTTATTCAAGATTTTATAGATTCAAAAGAATAAGATTTCAAAACAGAACCATTGTTTGTCCGGAAAGCGTAACTGTTGGTATTCAAGGGATTTTATTAACTCTTAGAGTTTCAATTTCAAAATTTTTCTTCATGAAAGTTGTTTTTCACATCTTTTAGTTCAACATACTCAAATTTTAGATCAAACGGACAAGTTTTATACCCCGAACCAAACTAATTTCGAAAAATAGACTTTCTGGAAATGGACACGGTTTTTGTTATAATTTGTGCGATTTATTGCTCTTAACCTAGAAGGATATGGGTTAAGGTGTCTTTACTAAAAAAATTTTATGTGTCTTTTACAACATATTCAAATTTTATAATTTTCCGAACTCGTCTGATTAGGTTTCTGGATTTAAACTCAGAGACATGCGAGTGGACTGTCTCTCCCGGTTAGGATCGGTAGTAGTTTGTAATTGTTCTTGATGCTATTCTTGCTAGAAAGTGCATATTTGATGATGTGATTAAATTGTGACATGCTTGTCACTTGTGTGCAACGATATGTGAATGGTTGTGCTATGGTAATGATTTATGGTCATGGCAAAGGATGACCAGAGGAAGGGTGATATGTGTTGTGTTGAGGAAACCGAATGGATTACGAGTAAGTAAAGAACTAAGTGCTACACGATAACGTAATTTTGTGTGATTCACCTCTAGAGCCTTATACTATTACTTATTATAATAAAGGACTAAGTGCTACATTGTGGCATCCTCAAAATTGGACCCTATTTAGGATATGATAAGAGGTTTACTTCTATCAATGCTCAATTGGTAGAATTAGACTTTGAGTTGGTTTGGGAGCCATTCAAGAGTCTTAAACCTATTGGGAAAGGAAAATTAGGATTTCAATGCACACGACCAGAGAACTTAACCATGAATTGACAGTTCGATCATAAGGATCGATCAAGGACGTTACCTAATCAAATTCCTTCTTTATCGATAAACCCTGAATTTTGGATAAGTGGAATTGGGCTAGAAATGGGAAGCCCAAAGGGGGCCCACGAACTTGGAAAGGCCCAATGGGCCACATTCCCTTTGAAATTCGTCCTCGAGGGCCCAAATAGGTGGAAATTACAGTTTTGCCCTTTTAGGCCCATTAAGATTATTTAAGCCCAAATTGGATTAACTAAGCCCAAGCCCAAGGACAAGCTCATTAAGACAATTGGGCCATCTTGGACTTGGCCCATGTGTGAATAGTAACCTAGGTGAATAGTGCGCGTGAATAGTAACCTAGCTTCTAGAAGACTTTGACTTTTGTGGCAAGATGGAGGGCTAGGATTTATCCTTGCTCCCCAAGTTGAAATGGAGGGCCAAGATGAGTTCTTGTTCCCCAAGTTAGGACAAGAAGTCAAGGTGCATTGGATGGCCAACTTCTTCCCCAAGTTTGCCCCTTTGTCCATCATTTGTCTCACTTTCTCTCTCCACCCCTCATTTGGACGAATTTCCTCCATCGCTCTCCCTCATCTCATACCCACTTCTCTCTCTTTTCCCCCTTGGTTGTGTGACTGTGAGCCACCATCCACTGTTCAACTCGTCGGGCTTCCCTTGCCGCGAGATCTAGCCGTGCCGTGATTCCCGCGTGTTGGCCGTGAGTCCCAAGCCATGGATGGACCTCCCTCAAGTCGTGTGCTACTGTTCCTTGGTTGTTCTAGCCTTGCCGTGGGGTACTAGCCATAGATCAGCCACTGTTACGCCTTGTGGAGCCTCACTAAGAGTCATTGCCATGCCGTGAGCCTTGTTGCCACTTGCCATGGCCTAGTTTAGATGTGAGTTGCTTTCTAACCTTTGATTAGGGCAGTAATTGCACTTTGGAGTAGAGTTAGGATTGGTTTATGGTTTAATGGTGAGTTCCTTTCTAACCCTTGATTAGGGTGGTAATTACGCTTTGGAATAGAGTTAGGATTGGTCTTTGGTTAATGGTGATTAGAATATGCGATAAGTGGATTAAAGTGATAAGTAGTGGTGATAAGCTATCATGATTGAAGTTAAGTGGATGCGATAAGTTATCATGATAAATGATGGTTAGATGTGATAAGCTATGATGATAGGCTATCGTTAGATGTGATAAGTTATCATGATAAGTGATGGCTAGATGTGATAAGTTATGATGATAAGCTATCATTAGATGTGATAAGTTATCATGATAAGTGATGGTTAGATGTGATAAGCTATGATGATAGGCTATCATTAGATACGATAAGTTATCATGATAAGTGATGGTTAGATGTGACAAGCTATGATGATAAGCTATCGTTAGATGTGATAAGTTATCATGATAAGTGATGGTTAGATGTGATAAGCTATGATGATAGGCTATGGTTAGATGTGATAAGCTATGATGATAGGCTATCGTTAGATGTGATAAGTTATCGTGATAGACTATCGTTAGAAGTGACAAGTGATCATGATAGGCTATCATTTAAAGTGATAAGCTATAGTTATAAGTTCTCGTTGGATAAAATAACTGTCGCGACCAATTTTTCGGGTGTGAACCACCTAAGGTTTGGCTAATGGATGATTAAGCCTAGATTTAATTCGGGCTCTCCCAAGCCCATACCAATTCACGACTTAGGTTCAAATTCTTAACATGCATATCTATTTTATTTAGGAGTCGCCACTAATCTATTTTTTGGTGGGTCAATTAGAAACTCAAGTAAAGTAACGGGAGTTTTACTTTACTCTTACGAACCAAAGATTTATGAGTTCGAGGACTTGGTTACACTAGATTTTCCTAACGCCCTTTCAGTACCTTTCTCTTTTATTTCGAAAAATGTTTGGCAAGCAGCTTGAATTGATTTTAAATACATTTTTCATTTTTCTAACATGTGAAGTGCTCATACGAGTGCACAAACCACCAATATAACACCCAGATAAACAATAAATAAATTGCCAAAGCTTACCTCAAAGCAATGAAAGCATCTGCAATGTTAAATTAAAATCCATATCAACAACCCTAGATATGATTTTTAATTAACACGCAATTTCTTTTTTTTCACTTAATGAAAATCATGCAATATACAATGCAATATTAACTAAATGACCTAACTCTAATGATATGTAATTTATAATTGGATGGACCTAGCAACAACTACCACATGACATGCATTTCAATGAATCTAATCCTAATGACGTGCATGTGACATTATTGTTTTTTTTCTTTTCCCTCTTTTTCTAAAAAGAATGCAATCTATCCTAGAAAATAAAACTAAGTCAACCTATGGCATTTTTTTTGTATTTTTCATGAAATTCGAAATTAAGTAAAATGTGAAAATTATCTAGCTAGATTAAGATCCTATTCAATTTACATTAGGAATTAAGGTTAAGCCAAATCCTAATATAAACTAAAATATTATCTTAACCTAAATAATCCTAAAATGCAATCTATCTAAGAAAATATCTAAACTTATAATAAATTTAAAAAATCTAGAATTAAACTAAGTGTAATTTTACCCTAATATATAATGACGTACAAAATATGCCCTAATTCTACATGACATATGCATGATGACCCTTTTTGTGCTTTTGTTTTATTAATTTCGAAATTAAGAATTGTCAAATTATTAAACATGCAGCCTAAGTAAAAAAACACTAGCAACCTAAATTGATTGATTTGATTTTTGATTTTTGAAATTCGAAATAAAATCTCTATTCTAAATATGCAAGATAACAAGAAATATTCTAAAACAAACCTAATCCTAACTCAAATATTTTTTTGGATTTTTTTATTTAACAAAATAAAATTGATTCAATTAACGTGACGACAAATTAGATAAGATAGGATTGATATCTACAAACCGGCAAACCATATCTCACGTATGAGATCGGGTTGGCTAATTTTTAAATAAATCGCGAATCGAATCTCGGGCGGGAGATCGGATTGGCGATTTTTCAAGCGATTGTGATTGCGAGTCGAATTTCTGGTGCAAAAATCGGACTATCAATCACAAATTTCACATGTTGTTTCACATCGAACATCTCATCATCAAATAAAGAAACAAAGTGAATAATAAAAACTAAATGAATAAAAATAAAATAAAAGAAGAAATCTACCTAATTTGGCCTCCTAAACTAGGGTTAGCCGGCGGCTAAATGGGTTGTTGTTCGGAGTTTCGGCGAGGGCGGACGGGCAGGAACGAGGCGGAAAAGCACCGGCAAGAAGCGGAACGGCGGAGGCCGGCATGGGGGACTCGCGGGTCACTGCCAGTTGCGAACAGCAGGTGCCATGCAGGGGGTTCGGCTCCGAGTGGCGTCGGGGAGCTCCGGTGATGGATCTGCTGCAGCTTGGGTAGTCGCTCGGGTAAGGCTCGGGTGGATACGGCAGCAGCTTCGTCGGGCGAAGTAGAGGCGGCACGGTGGTCGGCAGCGAGGCAATCGTGAAGGAAGCGACAATGTGGCGTTCGGCGAGCAGGGGAATCGAGTCATGGCGCGGGCTCGTGGGTTGCGGCACGGGCTCCTGTGGGTTGCGCGCGGGCTCCGTGGGTCGTCGCTCGGGCGGCGCAAATCATGGTAAGATCGGGGGCGGTAGCAGCGTCGCGGCGGTGGCTGGCGACCGGACGCGGGTAGCGCGGGCGGCGGTGCACATCGACTCAACAGGCAATGTCGGGCACCACGTCGAACAGAGGCCGAAGGCGCAGCCCGGAGAAGATCTGCTGGTGGAGGGGCGGTGAAGCGGCACAGGGGCGACAAGCGTAGAGGAGCCGGCGACCGTCGGAACGGCGTCCGATTGCAGACGTGAGCAGCAAGGGTGAGGAAGACGATGAACAGTAAATGTCGCCTCACCCTGCTGATTGTACTTTGCTTCTGCATTTGACTTTTCTTCCTTCAATGCTTTTTCTTTCTTTCTTTTTATGTGATGTTTTCCTCTTGACCCTCAAAGAACCGAAGGAAAACCCCTCTCTCACATTTCCTCTCTGCAATTTTTTTCTCCAACGCGGTCAAATGTCTCAATTGCATGGCCTCTTTTTCCAAACCCTACGCATTTAATCTATTTATAGGCCACGAGTTAGGGTTTTAATTTTGCCAAATCCGTATCCACGAAAATTCTTTTTTGCAAATGCAATATTTGCTTTTGATATGATTTAGGATTGCAAGAGGATTCTTCTAAATTTTGAAATCTCATACAAATAAATCCGTAAAATCTTTCCAAGGATATGGGCTTGGGCCGATTTACTCCCTTCGTGGGCTTAGTCCAATTTACCAAATTAAAGTTCCGAACCATCAATTTGAACCCATTTGTCACCGGCAATGCAAATTAAAATAAATGCACCTAAAACTAGATGCTATGCAATTAATTAATTAACTAATATTTTTTTAGGGGTTAAAATTAATCCCTAATTTTTTAATGCGATAAATGATTAAACGGGTCGCCAAAATTTAGGTGTCAACGGCTGCCCCTCTTTGAAGGTGAGCTCGCAAAGGTTGCCTTCAAAGATAAATTGAAACCTAAATTTTGATCATACACATGCAATGAATGATTTTTTGTTGGAACATGAATTCCATTTTTTAATGCAATTTGTATGATGCATGGAAATGTTAATGCAAATGATAAATGAACTAACCTGGAATAACTTACCTCCAAGGAAGATAAAGTAGTTCGAGGTGGTTGGTGTTACATGTCTAGGACCCGTACCATTCTACGGTCGCCTAGAATAGTAACATGACTTTATGAAGAGACTGCTTTCCCATGACCCGTATCATTCTACAATCGCCTGTTAGAGCAATTAATGTTGTTTAGGACCCGTACCATTCTACGGTTGCCTAAATGGAGATTTTGCTTAGCTAGGACCCAAACCATTTTTCGATCGTCCAGCGTTGCAACACAGATCATTGGACCAGGACCCGAAGCGTTGTTCAATCGCCTTAATCAGATTGAATCTGGAGGAAAATTTTTGGGGGACAACTCAATCGAGTGTCGATTAAAAGGGACTCCGGGCTATGAAAGCACGCCAGGTCGATAAAAGAAATCTAGGCTACAGAAGCACGCTGATTCGATAAAATAGACTCTAGGCTACGAAAGCATGCCAAGTCAGGAACTCCGGGCTACGAAAGCACGATGGGTCAATGAAGGGGACTCTGGGCTACGAAAGCACGCCAGGCCGATATAAAGGACACCAGGCTACAAAAGCACGCCGGGTCTATTAAAAAGGACTCTGGGCTACGAAAGCACGTCAGGTCAATATGAAGGACACCGTGCTACAAAAGCACGCTAGATCAATGAAAGAGACTCTGAGCTACAAAAGCACACTAGGTCAAGAACTCTGGGCTACGAAAGCACGTTGGGTCTATTAAAGGCGACATCGGGCTACGAAAGCACGTCGAGTCTATTAAAAGGGACACTGGGCTATGAAAGCACGCTAGGTCAAGAAAGGGACATCAGGCTACATAAGCATGCCGAGTCGATAAAAAGGACCTGGGCTACGAAAGCACGCCAGGTCATTATAGAGGACAGCTTAATCGAGTCAAGTGTCAATGCACTTGAGAGAAAATACCTGCACAAAGACAAGTATTTAGAGTATGGGTAGAGATATACTTACCTGGTGATATCTCTAATTCTTGGTAATATATCTTCTAGAATTTAGATACCCTGTGGAGGTTTCTCAGCTCCTAGTAGAAATAAATTTTGAGATCATCAAGGATGTACCTTGAATGTTCGTGAATATTTCTCATCTCCTAATATCATGAGGCATTCTAAAAGGAACCTGAATATCATGAGCTCTTGGGTCCTTGAGAAAACATTACTTATCAGACATGCTTTAGTGCAAAAATGCATTTACCAAAGAAATAAGCAATTAAGGCTATTCTGGAATGCATACTTCAAAATCCACTAAATTTTTTTATTAATTCAATTGGGGTTCATGCATAATGGCCTTTGCATCACCCAAATTTCCATTGGAAAGAATTATCATTCAAGACAATTTTCACTCATGAAATGGATTTCCTAAGAATACTAAATGAGACACTTTCAGTTAGAAAGGACGTTCACTCACTCTCGTTTAGAGGCTGTTTTATGATAATCACTCCATCTCACTATCATCATACCAACAATGGTCCAAGTATTTTCGCAAGCAGTACGACCTTATCAATCTGAGAGGTCTTTAATAGGGACCGTAATGTGGGCTTGGTCAATGGCTTAACAAAGGGACTCTTCGATTCAAGGCAATTGAAAGAATAATTCTATAATCATCTCTGGGTTTACAAATCAAGAACCTTGCAAAATTAGAAAGAAAGAATCTTGCTCGCACTTCTTCGAGCGATGCTTATAAACATATGAACTCCTATGTTAATTCAAGTGTCATAATCTGAAGAGATTTTGTAAAGGACATAACTTAGGCTGGGTTTAAGGGTTAAGAAATGAAATGATCATTAGGCTCAAAATGTGTATGAATGGTGAGAGTTGGTGATCATCTTGGCATTGCCACCAGTTTTCTTTTTCATCATCGGGGATTGTCTTCATGAAATGCCCCATTGATTGTAAAAACTCAACTTTTGAGTTCTTTGAGTATTGCTCCATCAGGATTCAATTCTTGCGATTGACAGTCACCTTATCTTGACTCTCTTTTCCATCTATGGGCATTGGCCTCACTTTTACCAGACACACCGCATTTTCATGCCCCTAGTTCTTATTCACCTTTTCTTCACTTTTTTTTCATGGGCGTTGGCCTTGCTTTTACTAGGCACACTGTTTTTTCATGCCCCTTAGTTCCATTTTGATTTCTATGCATGCGTCAAATAATGACGCTCGAACTTTCAAGGGTCTTCATCTGCCTTTTGCCTTGCCCCAGTGTGGGGGATGATCACCAACTGGGTTTGAAGAAATAAAATTGCACGCTCAAGTGGGCTATGCAAAGGATATAAGTGTATATGCTAGAGAAAGAAATGCTCTTTATCATTCTAAGGCACTTAAATTACCACATGAATTCAATGTAATAGCACGACTTGAAGATTAATGCAAGTGAAAGTAAGAAAATTTCAATCCATTTTCTTTACCTTATGGTACTGTCTTACCCTCCAATTTGCCCCAATATGGGGTGGTTCTTGACAGGGGTAATTTGAAAGAATTTTCACAAGTGTATGGGGCTCAAAGAGGTTAAGTAATGGATCACCTGTAGTGTTTAGGATAGAGAAATGAATTGCCCCTCATCATTTCGGTTATTGTACCTTTCGCGAGAGAACTCTTTACCTTTCAGATATGGAACTTCCTACACTCATATCACAAGTGTATAAGTAGGGGATTGTGTATAGGATAAGGCTTGCCTTTCTTTATCCTGACACGTCTCATTTAGCATGCTTAATCAATTCCACATCATTCATTGAATTAGTCCATCTTGACAAATCTCCACATGAAATTGGTGAGTTAAATAGGTAAAATCACTATGGAAATTCTCTTATCAAAATAGTCCAGCAACTTTAAGCATGAAAAACTTTTGTTACTTCAAAACAAACAATTTATTATACTCAAAACATGGTTTTAAGCATTCATTCAGGGGATTGCTCCACAAAGGAATTGTCTCAGCAATGGATGTCCTTGGATTGTCTCTATTAATCAAAAGTGAAAATCCACTTTTGCCCTTGCACAAGAGAACATGCGTGAATAGGATACTATGCAACATCAAAGTAAATTCAAATTGCATATCCATTTTGGCTCGGATCGAGATTTTATCCCAGTCATGTCACTACCAAAGTCTGTCATGCCCCCAATCCGTCATCTGATGCCCCATTTTCAGATCGGGACAAGAAAGTAATGCTCTAAAAAATGAAGTAAATGAGTTAGAAAATTAAATAGGGCTAACCTAATGCATGTTCTTGAAATTTTTTTTTTTTGGGAATTTTTTGAATGAGGAAGCATGAAGAAGCCCAATCCTCAGAATTCTCCTTGAATGATATTTTCTTTTCATTATTGGATATCATCACCGGGCTAGTTTGGTGTACTCCATCATGTCCTCAAAATTGGAAATAAAATTGTAATTTCATTGAACAGAGTCAAATGAATTACATTATTGGAATGGAAAATGCAAACAAGCAAATCCTAGAAACGAAAGCAATAATTGAAGTTTTAGAAAGCATGAAATCCTAAAAACTTGAAATCGTAGAAAGCATTAAAAAAAAAAAGGACTCCTTCGTAGAGGAGTGTGAAGATAAGAACTTCTTCACTCAGTGATTGCATTTGCACCTCCATCATGGCTAGGCAGAGGATTTTTCTAATTACTACTGAAAGAGAACGCTTTTTTCTCCAAGAGGTCTTGGACCCTATGCTTCAAAACATAGCAATCATCAGTGGAGTGACCAACCTCTCCCATGTGATAGTCACACTTTTCGAAGGAATTATATGCAGGATAATACTCGGGATTTGGTCGCTTCGGCTCAGTAGAGAGTAATCCCTTCTTTTGGAGGACAGGCAAAATTTTGGATAGGGGTCCAGGAAGAGGTGTGAACTGTCTTCTAACATTACGTTGTCGACCCGAGAACTGATACCCTCCACTTTCTTTCTCAGTAGAAATCTTAATTACCGAAGCGCGATTGGATGTATCACGATTCGGTTGAGAATAGGCCACATTAATCTCAACTTCAAGGTCCTTCTCCTTCTTGGTAGAAAACCTCTTGTTAGATGGTTCAGTAAACCATCCTTCTATAATTCCCATCTCAATTTGTTCTCCCACAAGAACAAGTTGGTTGAAGTTTTCAACGTATGTGCTAGCCATCCAGTTACGAAACTCAAGTGGGAGAGTCTTGACGAACAACTTCATCAATTCTTTATCAGTAGGCTCAGGAGTGATTTGAGCTGCTAGATTTTGCCATCTCACGGCATACTCCTTAAATGATTCACTCCTCTTCTTCTCCATTCTCTCAAGATATTCTCGGGAGGGTGCAATGTCCATATTGAACTTATACTACTTAAGAAATGCGTCAGCCACTTCATTCCAGGTGTCGAGAAGATTGACATTCTTCATCACATACCAGTTCAGTGCATGCCTAGTCAAACTCGCATGGAATGATTGGATCATAAGGGGTTCGTTCTTGACATATTGGGCCATACGCACGTAATACATCTGTAGATGAGCTTTTGGGCAGGAAGTACCATCGTATTTATCAAAATCAGGCATTTTGAACTTCTTTGGCATCTTGACCTTCTCATACATGGACAGGTCGAACGGAAGTGAATTCTGCGACTCTTGCAATTGCTTTAATTTTTCTTCCAGCTTTGCGAAGCGTTCAGCTTGATCTACCTTAAGGACATTATTCGGCTTTGTCTTTTCAGCGGTGATCAATGATGGATCATCTTCTAAATTAGGCATGTGATCATCATCCACTGCTATCTTGAGAAGAGCAGGTGGAGGAGTCGGATTCGCCTAGAGGGATTGGATTTGAGTTGTCAAGAGCTACGTAGAGGCGAGCAACTATTTGAGTTGGTCTTCCACGGCAGACATACAATCACACATTTCAGCTTGATCAACCATTCTAGCTCTTGATCGCATGGAGGATCCATTATCACCTAATTTGACATAAATGAAAATATGTAAGCATGATGTATAAATAGAGAACCAATCCATGACAATGATCTAATCAATTTTTCATTTTTTTTCATGAAAAGTTCGTACAAGAAGGGAATTTGACACCCTAATAAAATCAAATTTCATAGACATGAATCGAAGACAAATTCTCCAAAGTTTTTTTTTAAATGATTAATTGCATGTCAATTTCCTCATTTTATTTCTAATCAACAAATGAATTAAATCAATGATTGACTTAAATTGTCATGGACGGACCAAGAGTATGAAAAAATAAATTGCATAGTATAAGGATAGAAGACTTACTTCACCAAGAAAGATCAATGGCAATCATATAGACATGCACATGGTAAGTGGTTTGATTTCTAATCTATAAGGCTTAGCAAGGTAGAGCCACAAGGATTATCAGACTAGCCATGGGCTTGTGGACTATGTTGAGTCCTCATGACTCCGGCTTGGTCAAAGAGTCGACCCGGGTCGCGGGCATGCAGACCGAGGTGGGTACTCTTGACACCATGAAAAAAACTTCGGGATTGAGATGGGCGACTCGTACCGCAAGCATACGGTCGGAGTGGTATCCATCTCAATACCATCCTAAATGATCCTATGCGGCCCAGGTCCGGCGGCAGGTTGTGTGTGCAAAAGTATAGTGCAAGATGCAAGACATGCACAACAATTTAAATCAAACAACACTTCAATAATTTGAATTTAAAACATTCATCCTCAACTCCAACCTGTAAGACAAGAGTTAACAATCACTACTCCCCTTATACCTCCCAATCTGCAAAAACATTTAACACCTAAATGTTAGGAACGTACCTGGGATTCTCGCTGCCAAACAAAAACATTTAAAAAAAAAAATTGGCCTAAGTCCACTAAGAGTTTCAACTCAAGTCCCCAACGGAGTCGCCAAGCTGTCGCGACCAATTTTTCGTGTGTGAACCACCTAAGGTTTGGCTAATGAATTGTTAAGCCTAGACTTAATTCAGGCTCTCCCAAGCCCATACCAATTCGCGACTTAGGTTCAGATTCTTAACATGCAGATAGATTTTATTCAGGAGTCGCCACTAATCTATTTTTTAGTGGGTTGATTAGAAACCCAAGTAAAGTAACGGGAGTTTTACTTTACTCCTACGAACCAAAGATTTATGAGGTCGGGGACTTGGTTACACTAGATTTCTCTAACGCCCTTTCGGTACCTTTCTCTTCTATTTCAAAAAATGTTTGGCAAGCAGCTTGAATTGATTTTAAATCTATTTTCCTAACATGTGAAGTGATCATACGGGTGCACAAACCACCAATTTAACACCCAGATAAACAATAAATAAATTGCGAAAACTTACCTCAAAGCAACGAAAGCATATGCAATGTTAAATTAAAATCCACATCAACAACCCTAGATATAATTTTTAATTAACACGCAATTTCTTTTTTTTCACTTAATTAATGAAAATCATGCAATATGCAATAAATGACCTAACTCTAATGACATGTAATTTCTAATTGGATGGACCTAGCAACAACTACCACATGACATGCATTTCAATGAATCTAATCCTAATGACGTGCATGTGACATTTTTTCTTTTCTTTCTTTTTCTAAAAAGAATGCAATCTATCCTAGAAAATAAAACTAAGTCAACCTATAGCATTTTTTGTATTTTTCATGAAATTCGAAATTAAGTAAAACGTGAAAATTATCTAGCTAGATTAAGATCCTATTCAATTTACATTAGGAATTAAGGTTAAGCCAAATCCTAATCTAAACTAAAATATTATCTTAACCTAAATAATCCTAAAATGCAATCTATCTAAGAAATATATAAACTTATAATAAATTTAAAAAATCTAGAATTAAACTAAGTGCAATTTTACCCTAATATACAATGACGTACAAAATATGCCATAATTCTACATGACATATGCATGATGACCCTTTTTGTGCTTTTGTTTTATTAATTTCGAAATTAAGAATTGTCAAATTATTAAACATGCAACCTAAGTAAAAAAACACTAGCAACCTAAATTGATTGACTTGATTTTTGATTTTTGAAATTCGAAATAAAATCTCTATTCTAAATATGCAAGATAACAAGAAATATTCTAAAACAAACATAATCCTAACTCAAATATTTTTTTGGATTTTTTTATTTAACAAAATAAAATTGATTCAAATAACGTGACAACAAATTAGGTAAGATAGGATCGATATCTACAAACCGGCGAATTATATCTCGCGCATGAGATCGGGTTGGCTAACTTTTAAATAAATCGTGAATCGAATCTCAGGCGTGAAATCAGATTGGCAATTTTTCAAGCGATTGTGATTGTGAGTCGAATTTCGAGCTCGAAAATGGGACTATCAATCACAAATTTCACATGTTGTTTCATATCGAACATCTCATCATCAAATAAAGAAACAAAATGAATAATAAAAACTAAATGAATAAAAATAAAATAAAATAACAAATCTACCTAATTAGGGTTTTGGCCTCCTAAACTAGGGTTAGTGGGCGGCTAAATGGGTTGCTGTTCGGAGTTTCGGCAAGGGCGGACGGGCGGAACGAGGCGGAAAAGCTTCGGCAAGAAGCAGAATGGCGGAAGCCGGCATGGGAACTCGCGAGTCACGCCAATTGCGAACAGCAAGTGCCGTGCGGGGGTTCGGCTCCGAGCGACGTCGGGGAGCTCGATGATAGATCTGCTGCAGCTCGGGTGGTCGCTCGAGTGAGGCTCGGATTGGATACGCAGCGGCTTCATCGGGCGAAGTAGAGGCAGCACAGCAATCGACAACAAGCAATCGTGAACGGAGCGACATTGCAGCATTCGGCAAGCAGGGGAATCAAGTCGCGATGCGGGCTCCGTGGGTCGTCGCTCGGGTGGCGCAAATCGTTGTCGATCGGGGCGGTAGCGGCATCGCAGCGGTGGCTGGCAATCGGACGCAGGCAGCGTAGGGACGGCGGTGCACGGCAACTCAGCAAGCAGTGTCGGGCACCAGGTCAAACAAAGGCCGAAGGCGCAGCCCGGAGAAGATCTGCTAGTGGAGCGGCGGTGGAGCGACGCGAGGGCAACGAGCGTAGAGGAGCGAGCGACCGTCGGGATGGCGTCCGGTTGTAGACGCGAGCAACAAGGGTTAGGAAGACGATGAATAGTAAATGTCGCCTCACCCTGCTGATTGTACTTTGCTTCTGCTTGTGGCTTTTCTTCCTTCAATGCTTTTTCTTTCTTTCTTTTTATGCGATGTTTTCCTCTTGACCCTCAAAGCATCGAAGGAAAACCCCTCTCTCACATTTCCTCTCTGTAATTTTTTTTCCAACGCGGCCAAGTGTCTCAATTGCATGGCCTCTTTTTCCAAACCCTACGCATTTAATCTATTTATAGGCCACGAGTTAGGGTTTTAATTTTTCCAAATCCGTATCCACGAAAATTCTTTTTTCCAAATGCAATATTTGCTTTTGATATGATTTAGGATTGCAAGAGGATTCTTCTAAAATTTGAAATCTCGTACAAATAAATCCGTAAAATCTTTCCAAGGATACGGGCTTGGGCCGATTTACTCCTTCGTGAGCTTAGTCCAATTCACCAAATTAAAGTTCGAACCATCAATTTGCACCCATTTGTCACCGGCAATGCAAATTAAAATATATGCACCTAAAACTATATGCTATGCAATTAATTAATTAACTACTATATTTTTTTAGGGGTTCAAATTAATCCCTAATTTTTTAATGCGATAAATGATTAAACGGGTCGCCAAAATTTAGGTGTCAACAATAACCTATCTTGATTTTGATAAGTGCGTGTTATGTTGTGGCTTTTAATATGATATGTGTTTACTAAAGCCTGATTTTAAAGATAGTAGATGCTTATGCAATCCCTTATTTTGGAAATGATAAGTGTTCTTTATGTTGTAAATTTCTGAAGTGTATATGCTTGTTGAATGCTAGTTTTAAAGATGATATATGTTTATGCAATTCCAAAGTTGAAAAGGGCAAGCATTCATAGCATTCTATAATTATAAGTAATGAAAGACTACTTTGAAAGGTAATATGCTAAGGTTGTTCAATTTGATATTGTCATTGGAAGTGACTTGTGATGTTATTCAATGTGCTCATTCTATGTGATGTTCTTTGGTATTGATGGCAATGTTTTATATATGGTCATTGTCCATGGTCAATGCGTGAGAACACTCCGAGCCTCCGAGACGAGATATATGATGGTTCTTGGACGTGCGTGGAAGCACACCTGGTCAGGTCTCTCTCTTGGATCAATGATACTGAGGTGTATCATTCCCAAACCAAGTTTGGTACTAAATCGGTGATCATGTCACAACGGGTCGATTCTTCTTGGCCTCGGTGTGATATTGAGACGTATTGTTCCTGAGCTAAGTTTGGTACTTGGCCGGTGAACATGTCACAACGGATTGGTTCTTTCTTGGTTTCAATGTGATTTCGAGGCGTATTATTTTCGATTTGGATTGGACTTAGGCTGGTGCTCAACGTATCGTGTCAAACGACGGACTCTCATTTTGTGCAACCACGGACTCTCATTTTGTGCTTGGCATACTTTATTGACGTAGTTTCAATAGATCATGAAATACACTCCGTCTGGCACGCCATTGAGGCATTCATACTTAGCTAATGAGAAATATAACAATGGACGTGAGTTATGTGATGATATGCCTGTGTGATCACCTAAATACCCTGATGCTTATGATTATGCAGGGTGATGGCCGTCCTGATGCATATGATTATGCGAGACAACGCCTAATTAAATTTGGAGAGATGTATGCTCGATTGATCACTTAAATACCTTGACGCATATGATTATGCGAGGTGATGGCCGTCCTAATGCGTATGATTATGCGGGATGACACCTAATTAAATTTGAAGTGTTGTGTGCTCATATGATCACTTAAATACCCCGATGTGTATGATTATGCGGGGTGATGGCCGTCTTGATGCGTATGATTATGCGGGACGATGCCTAATTAAGTTTGGAGTGTTGTATACTTGTGTGATCACATAAAAGACCCTAATGCGTTTACACGGGGTAGTGAACCCGCCTTGATGCGTTTATGCGGGACGACACCCAATTAAGTTTGGATGCCCCCAAGTCAACGGGATGCCATTTGCGGATGGATTTTGGAACAATGCTCCTTACATGATTGTCGTCTTGATGTGTTCACGCAGGACGTTGCCGTGCTCGATGGGGCGAGACGATGCCCGATTATGCCGGATGACTGTGAACCTTCAGGTTGGCCTTGGGTCCTGAGTGGATAGAATAATCTAGACGTGATTGTGTGAAAAGTGCATGAGTGCATGAATGCATATGATAAGAATGATGCCATTGTCTATACATGTGTGATGCTTACAAAAGCTGGGTTTGTTTTGATATGTATTATTAAGTCTTTGCATCAATTTGAGTATATGTTTGAATTGGGTCACTTAGTAACTTGAAAGGCACATGCATATTATAATTGTTATTTGGGATGAGAGGGGCACGTGAATGTTTTAGAAGTCATTGTTTGAGACTTGAAGACCATGGTGATATTTAAGAATATGATATATGACACATGGTAGTATTATTGGCTATTTATTGCACGATATGTAGCATGTGTAGATTTTTATGCTATAATGGAGGACTCGAGGAACTCGTGTATGTGGTTGAAGTCATTAATTGGCATAGATTCTTGATAGGATAGATTTTCAGGTAGAGGAAGATTTTTCCTTCATGTTAATAGATAATGCAAAGCAAAGGCCTTGCTATTGATTTGCCATCGAAAGATAAGTTGCATGTTTAGGGTGTCTCCGAGGCGAAGAACCCTCCTACGTGAAGTTTAGGGAGTTTACTCGCTGAGATATTTATATCTCACCCTGTTGTGGTTTAACATTTTTCAGGCCCGTAGTATTAAGAACTGTCATGTTCGGTTCGGGGTTACATTGGAGACGAGAGTTTGCCCTAGTGTTAGTGAAGCTTAGGTTAACAGTAAATTTGTAAAGGAGTTATTTGGTTTGATGTTATGATGTATACCTTTTACTATCCCTATTGTTTGTTAATGGTTGGGAGATGTTTGTTTTGCTTCCGCTTACGTATAATCAAAAGATAAAATGAATGGATCAGTGACGCATACCGGGACGTCACAATTCCATGACCAAAGAGATCGGGGTTGCTGCGTGCACGAGGGTCAGGACGTGACATACGTGGTGACTTGAATCACATGGGAGCCACCTCTAGAGCTTTGCATTATTATCATGTATAATGAAGGGCTAAGTGCTATACGATAATGAAATTTCATATGAGCCACCTCTAAAGCCTTGTATTATTGCTATATGTGGTCAAGGGTTAAGTGCTACACGATAACATAACTTCATGGGGCCACCTCTAGAGCCCTGAGCCTGATATTGAGTTAGAGCCTTGAGTTTGAGATTTGAGATTGGATATTGAGTTTGGATATTGAGAGTGAATATCGGGTGTGGATTGAACCAATGATATGAGATACCTGCGCTTGATTATAGGATGAAATTGTGTCGCACGGAATGGAACGTGTCATAACGATTTGACCTTATAATCGAGACTTATGTGAATATTTGATGAGTGATACGAAGTGTTCCAAGTATTGCTTACGCATATTGCATTTATAAGTGCATATGTGATGCAATATTGTGTAGGGATGCGCTGAGGCGAGGTAAATTCTGAGTGGTGCATGTTTAGGCTGCCTCTAGATGAATTCTCATCCTAATCGGGGTTTAGGGTGTTGACTCGCTGAGATTTATTCTCACCCCCATCATGATTTAAATATTTTCAGGTCCCTAGTGTAGAGAACCCAGACCCCAGGTTGAAGGGTCCGGAGCGTAGGTGGCTTAGTAGTTTCTTTCTAGAGACAAGAATTTGGTGTGTATAAATCTAAGATGTTTTTAAAGCGTGATTGATGAAATTTAGTTGTCCTGCTTTTCTATCCCATGTTTGATATTGTCCGGGTTTATGTTTAAATTTCGCTTCCATATGTGCATAAAAAGAAAGGGTCGGCAACGCATTCTGAGAACATCACAATTTAGTCAATCGCCAAGGGATGCGCGCATGCCCAAGGTTCGGAGTGTGATACATATGCATCAGAATATTGTCATATTATACAAGCTATAATTGAAACAGCTTAAACACACCAAACAAAGTCCAGTTACTCGCCACATCCGATTAGTCTACAAGCACGGCCACGACCTTCACCAAAAAGGGGTTTAGGGTAAACCTAGCACCTCTAGTACTATGAGGGCAGTCCAAAAAGTATTACTAACCTCAATACCACCTAACTATCTATGGGCTCCAGAATTTAGGGCTCCAGCTCGACGATCATATCACGATCAAGCTCGGTATCGGACACTAACCCGCGAAAAGGCTCAGTCATTCTTGGGGCCTATAAACATTCAACAAACAACAGTGAGATTAAACTAATGAGTGAACTTCCTAGACCTCACGCAGGGAAGCCTTTCATCTCAGAGATGCCCCAAACATGCAATTCCTCTATCGATAGCAGATCAATAGCAAAGTTTCTCTTGTTTTGCCCTGACTATTTACATGAAAGCATATCCACTTATTCAAGGCCATCATCAATAATACATAAGCAATTCCCGTAACACTTTTCATGCTCCCCGATCCAATCATACAAATGTGCCATATAGTATAGTCATGCGCCCATGCCATGCAATAACCCAGACATGATCATAAATACATCTCATGCGCTTTCCACACAACCATGTCTAGATTATTACGGCCACTCAAGACCCAAGGCCAACACGAAGGTTTGCAGTCATTTGCTGTAACCGGGCATCGTCTCATCCCATCGAGCACAGCATTGTCCTGCGTAAACGCATCAAAACGGTACTCTTGTAAGGAGCTTCGTTTCGAAATCCATCCACGAACGGCTTCCCATTAACTTGTGGGCATTTGAACTTAGTCAGGCATCGTCCTGCATAAACGCATCTAGATGGGTTCACTACCCGGGGTAAACGCATCAGGGTCTTTAGGTGATCACACAAGCATACCATCACACGATTCATTTTATATCTTCCTCATTAACCAATGCGATGCCCATGCAATATGCAACAACCTATGCCATATGCCATCATGTCACCCACGTGCCTCATATTATATCATATAAAAGTACCACCCAACTTTACAAGTCCATGGCATATAAGTCACTCATCAAAGTAGGATAAGTCATTGCAATTGAACATAATTTGTTAAATTCACTTATCACATGTCATCATAAACTATCCAATAATTCATCCCTTGTTAACATAACACATCACACTTCACATATCACACTTTAATAGCCCATCATATAACTACTTATCGATAAACCGCGATAACCTATCAACTTAAAATATGATAAGTTATCGGCTAGAACATGATAAGCTATCGATGAAAACATAATGAGCTATCGACGAAAACATGATAAGTTATCAAGATAACCTATCGGGACCCTATGATAACCTATCATACAAAACCCACTTATCACATTAACAAAACATCAATTAGCCTTAATCTAGCCCTAAACTAACTCCAAATGCAACAACAACCCTATTCAAGGGCTAGAAAGCCACTCACGCCTAAGTCCTAGCTTTAAAAAGTGTTGGGGGAGGAGCAGCAAGACGGATAGCGGCTGGGGCTGCTGGTCACGCCTCCAAAGCTCCCGTGAGTGGGCTGGACGTCTTCTAGGGTGGTTGCACGATGATGGTGAGTGGTGGTTGGTTGCCAGTGAGGATTATATGAGGAAAAATGAAGAAGATGGCTTGAAAATGAGATGCAAATGGACAAATAGTGGTTCAGCTATGGCAAGGAGGGAGAGAAAGATGAACTTGAGAGCTAAAGTGTAAAAATGAGAATGAGGGAGAGGTACGGACGAATTTGGGGAGAGAGGAAGAGCAACCCATGCTTGGGCTATTTAGATGGCCAAGATTACATTTTGCCATGTCCCATCCAAGATCAAGGGCTTGGATTACTTCTCACTTTAATTCTTGCCCAAGTCTCATTAATGCCATTTAATGAAACACTCATGGCTAGGCTAGAAGATAGGCTAGGTAGGCTTAAACTAGACTAGGTGATGACATCACCTCCCTCATATTAGAACATGGGTGCCCCTTCCTAGCTCCTTTCTGTTGGAGAAATCTTTTCAGAATATTTTGAAGCTGACAAAACATTTCTATCAGTCTAGTCTGGATATTTGAAGACCGACAGTTTAAAGTCTGAAGACTTTGTAATCACCAGACTCAAGACTCAAGACTCAAGACTCAAGACTATTCTCACTGACAGTCTTTCTAATCCAGTGACGAAGGAAATCCAAAGCCGAAGTATATGGTTGAGGATTCGATCCTATCCTCTGGAAAAGATTCCTTGGTTGGATAAATATTTCGGATTCTTTTATTGTTATCTAGATCGATTGAAGATCCGATGGTCGACGAAATATTCTCGGAATGTTCTATTCTTGGAAACCAAGATCCTGATTGTATGGGCGAACAGATTGATGGGCTATCATCGGAGTTCCTTAAATAGCTCGAATGATTTTCTTAATTGATTCCGTCCAACGGGTAGATTGGAGGAATTCCTTTGGTAAGTGCCAACGGCTATGATGGCATAAAGGAGTATAAAAGGAAGACGTTCTAGTTGTTTTAAGAATTTGAACGATAGAAAAATTCCAGAGTCTGAAGAACCTTGATTATTAGTCGATACAGTTCGACCGAAATTGTATACACAGAGAGTGTTTATACTTTGTGACACCTTGAGCGAGTGTAGTAGATCATCTATACCTAGAAATCAAGGAAGATCAACACTGTAACATCTTTTTGTTCATGGTGGAATCCAGCCAATTGGCTGTCAGTGCAGAAGAGTGGACGTAGGCTTGAATCAAGCCGAACCACTATAAACCGCGTGTTCAATTCTCTCTTTCCTTTACTCAGTCTTACGATTGATTTTTAATTGTTGCAAATCCTTCAACTGTCTAAGTATTGTGCAATCATTAAGTAAATTTTTATATACCTATTCACCCCCCTCTAGGTACTCGTACTAGCTATATCAATTGGTATCAGAGCTCGTGTTCTTACTTTGTTTGAAGTGTTTTTACTTCACGGTAAAAGATCCATGGCTAGTATGCTAGCACCGGGGCTGGTGGAAAGGCAAAGCAATACCAGACCACCCTACTTTGATGGAAAGGATTACAACATCGGAAGAACAAGATGAAAGCTTTCCTACGATCAAAGGATCCTCTCGGAATGGGATGTGGTGGAAAAAGGAATCACTCCTACTGCTGCATTAGTATCTGAAAGAGGGAAAGAAACTGTTGAAGCCAGCGGAATGTCTCAAGAAGAGATAAATAAGAGACAAGCACTCGATGCAAAAGCAATTTACTCTTTATATTGTGCTTTGTCACCAACTGAATATAACCGAATATCTTCTTGTGTTACAGCAAAAGAAGTCTGGGACAGATTACATATCACTTATGAAGGGACAGACCGAGTGAAGGAGACCGGAATTAACATTCTCCTTGGTCAATATGAAGCCTTCAAAATGAAATCGGAGAATCTATAAGCGACATGTTTAGCCGTTTTTACGAGATATTGTCAATGGTCTTGAGAATCAAGGACAGAAAATTTCTGATCCTATGAAGGTGAAGAAGCTACTGTGTGGACTCTCCAAGGATTGGAATCATATAAAGACTTCAATAAGAGAGACGCAAAGAATTATGCTATTATCTGTAGACGAGCTGATTGGAACTCTTCAGTCTTATGAAGTGGAACGAATTAATGAAGACGAAGATCCAAGAGGTAAGAAATTCATTGCATTAAAATCTAATGATGATTCTGATGATACAGATTCTGAAGAAGATTTGGAAGATAAGGAGCTTGCTCTTATGATTAGAAGGTTCAGAAAGTTGAATAGAAAAGGAAGAAGGTTCAACTCAAAGAAACAAAGTTTTCGAAACAGCAAACCAAGTTTGTTGATAATGAGGAACCAAACAAAGATGTAGTTTACTTCGAATGTAAGAAAAAGGGACACATCGAGACCCAATTGTCCTCTTCGAAGAAGAAGAGAGGAAAAGCTGAAAAGTCTCGAAAAGCTCTCAAAGCCGAAACTGGAGCGATACGAGTGTGAAGAAAGTGATGAGGAATATGCCAACCCGTGTCCGATGGCGCAATCGACTCGAGACTTCCTGGATCGACTTCAGACGGTGAATTTGAGGTAAGTGATTATAAAATTCCTGTCAAAGTCTCTAAATACATTGATGAACTATGTTTTAGTCTTAAGACTTCTCTCAAAAAGATTTCCGAACTTAAAAAGGAAAACTCGGTTCTAAAACAAAAGGAAAACAGTTTAGAAGAAAAAGTGAAAAGTTTAGACTTGAATATTTCTACTCTTAAAGAGAATGAAGATAATCTTTCGAAAGAAAATGCTCTCTTCAAAACTGACTTATCAAATATTTCAAAGAAATTTTCATTAAGATCTGAAAAACTTGAAAAAGTTCTTTCAGTCTAAAGACCTTACTTCAATAAGTCTGGTCTAGGTATGACAGCAGAAACGATCCCCTTGATTGATTTTCCGAAAGTAAAAGAAAGAATTAAGAAAAGACCGTCGAGAGAGGCTTACAAAAATCATTTCAAGAAAGTCTTTGTAAAGTCTGTAGGTCGAAATGCTCTAAGGTGTTCAAAGTGTAATAGTCAGGATCATTTTGAAAAAGAGTGTCCTATGGTTTGGAAGCCTGTTAAGAAAATATGTCCTAATAATGCTTATTCTACTAACGCCAAAGGACCCAAGAAAATTTGGGTACCAAAGAAAGCTTGAGACTCTCTTTTGAATGCAGATCTCTGTCAAAAAGAAAGTAAAGTGGTATCTTGATAGCGGATGTTCAAGACACATGACAGGAGACTCAAATTGCTTCATAAAGCTTATTCAAGTAAATGGTGGAAAAGTTTCATTTGGAGGAAACAACAAAGGAAGCATTGTGGGATTTGGAACTATGAAAATTGGAAATCTCACAATAAGCAATGTCTCTCTAGTGGAAGGACTCAACTATAATCTTCAAAGCATTAGCCAATTATGTGATACTTTTGGTTTCAAGATCTCCTTTCAATAAGGCATATGTTCTGGAATTAGTAAAGACTCGACTCAGTCTTTCATGGGTCGAAGGCATGGAAATATCTACCTCATTGATGTAAAACCAAATGAAGCACAATGCCTAATCTCAATTCAAGATGAAGCAGTCTTATGGCACGAAAGCTTGGCCATGTCAACATGAAGCAATTAACCAAAATCTCATCAAAGAAGCTTGTTCGAGGTCTACCTAAATTGCCATACCAAAAGTCGATTCATGCACTCCATGTATTACGGGAAAGCGGTAAGAAATTCATTTAAGCCAATAAATCAGGTCTCTACTAATCATGTACTACAGTTGCTGCATATGGATCTCTTCGGACCAACAAGAACCTAGAGCATTGGAGGTAAGAAATATTGTCTAGTAATTATGGACGATTACTCTCGCTTTACCTGGGTATATTTTCTTACAAGTAAGTCAGAAACCTTTTCGTACTTTGAAAAATTTGCTAAAAAGGTTCAAAATGAAAAATGATGTGCTATCTCAAGTATAAGAACAGATCATGGAAGTGAATTTGAAAATCAAGATTTTACAAAATTTTGTGATGAATCTGGTTTTAACCATGAGTTTTCCTCTCCATACACTCCGAACAAAATGGAGTTGTGGAAAGAAAGAATAGATCTCTTCAAGAAATGGCTAGAACACTTTTAATTGAAAGTAAAATTTCTTCACGATTTTGGGCTGAAGTTGTTTCAACAAAGCATGCTATATCATAAATAGAGTCTTCCTAAGACCTATTCTAGAGAAAACCCCTATGAATTATTCAAAGGTAAGAAGCCTATTGTTTCATACTTTCATGTGTTTGGTTGCAAATGCTTTATTTTGAAAAATGCAAAGGATCGAGTTGGTAAGTTTGAAGAAAGATCAGATGAGGGCATCTTCCTTGGATATTCTACATCAAGTAAGGCCTACAGAGTCTATAACAAGAAAAGCCAGTTAGTGGAGGAATCAATGAATGTCAAATTCCAAGACTCAAAGCAAGATGAATCGATCAGACTACGTATGAAGAATCTGAACTGCTCCCGAGACCTTCCAACGTTTACAACTCAAGAAGCATCTCGACTGGAAGTTCAACATCAAGATGCTCATGAAGATTCAAATAAAGAAAGAGATCATCAACCAGGCAAATCAACCAAGAATGCGGAAGCATAAATCCAGTCATCCCAAAGATCTCATTATTGGCGAAGTCAATGAAGGAATCCGCACCAGATCAAAAAGGCGTGAAGAATCTAGTCTTTGTGGCTCTCATTTCTGAAATTGAACCAAAAAGCATAGAAGAAGCCTTATCGATGAAAGTTGGATCGAAGCTATGCAAGAAGAACTCGGAGCAGTTCAACATCAATGATGTACGGGAATTGACATCTAAACCAAAAGGTAAAACTGTTATTATTGGAGCCAAATGGGTATTCGGGAACAAGATGAATGAAGAAGGAAAAGTCGTACGAAACAAAGCAAGACTCGTGGCCAAAGGATATACGCAAAAAGAAAGAATAGACTATGACGAGACTTACGCACCAGTAGCAAGGTTAGAAGCTATTCGATTATTACTTGCGTTTGCTTGCTATAAAAATTTCAGGTTATTCCAAATGGACGTCAAAAGTGCGTTCCTAAATGGATTTATCCATGAGGAAGTTTATGTGGAACAACCACCTGGGTTTGAAGACCCAAAGAAGCCGACTCGGTCTTCGGGCGAAAAATGCCTTGTATGGTTTAAAGCAAGCACCTTGAGCTTGGTACGACGGACTAAGTAAGTTCCTAATACATAATGGTTTTGTAAAAGGTAAAGTAGATACTACTTTGTTTATCAAAAAGGAAAACAAAAGCTTTTTACTTGTTTAAATATATGTGGACGATATTATTTTTGGATCTCCTAATGAAAGTCTATGCAAGAAATTCTCTAAGTCTATGCAGGATGAGTTTGAAATGAGTATGATGGGAGAATTAACATTCTTTCTTGGACTCCAAGTGAAACAAATGAAGAAAGGTACTTTCATTCATCAAGAAAAGTATGCAAATGATCTTGTCAAAAGATTCGGATTGGAAAAGTGCAAAAAGACCGACATACCAATGTCATGTTCACCGAAGATAGACAAGGATGAAGAAGGGAAGAAAGTAGATCAAAAGCTGTACGGGAGCATGATCGGTTCACTTCTTTATCTTACCGCTTCTAGACCTGATATTTTGTTGAGTGTTTGCATCGTGCTAGGTTTCAATCGGATCCTAGAGAATCCCATCTCAGTGCTGCGAAACGTGTTATCAAATACGTTGCCTCATCTTCAAGCATCGGTCTCTAGTATCCCAAGAAGGGAGACTTTAATCTTCTAGGATACTTAGATGCAGATCTGGCCGGTTGCAGAGTCGATAGAAAAAGCACTTCTGGAACTTGCCAACTACTTGGAAACAGGATAGTGTCTTGGTTTTCGAGGAAGCAAAGCACGTAGCTCTCTCAACGACAAGCGAGTATGTAGCTCTTGAAAGCTGCTGTTCGCAAATTCTATGGATAAAACAACAGCTACAAAACTTTGGGATTGAAGACTCATGCACGAAGAAATCGAGATGTGACAACACCGGTGCGATCAATCTCACCAAAAATCCAATCCTTCATTCAAGAGCAAAGTATATTGAGATTCGACATCACTTCATTAGAGATCATATTCAAAATGGAGAAATCTCGATTCAATTTGTTAATTCAAAGAGTCAATTAGTGGATATATTCACAAAGCCTTTGGAGAAAAATCAATTCGACTTTATTCGTTCTAGACTCAACATTTTGAAGCTTGAAGAAGTTAAAGTCTAGAGACTCAACAACTCTCGGACTCTAATCTCAGACCCTAAATCCTCAGACTCAGACATTCATGGCTATAGACTGTAAGTTGCTATTTTATCTAAAATTGAAAAGGTACGATCTTTCGTTAAGTTATTTTATAATCCGTGTGAAATTCGAAAACTTGTCCTTTTAAAAGGATTAATTTTGGCAGTTATTGATTTTGAAAAGAAGTGTTCGTACACTTTCCTTGTGCCGATTGAACTTCCCTTTTCAAAACTGAGTTATATATATACAGTTTTTTTTCCCAATCTTCAAAACCCTAAAAGGAACTCTCCTCCCGATCCTGTTTCTATTTCTTGTTCATCTTCGAGAAAGTGGTCATCTTTTCTTGGGAAAGCAAGTGAAGGAATCTTCCAAACAACAAAGAAAGATGTCTTCTTCGAGGAAATCATCAAGAATCGCAAGCGGACCACAAAGAATGGAGAAGGGACCGACACATTTCGATCTCACCGAGGAGGAAGACTTATCAAGTCAGCGACAAAGTCCGATTCACTCTCATCCACGTCATTCAACGCCTTCTACCCCACAAGGTGCAAGTCAAACTACGGAGGAAGAGATAATCGAGGATGCCGACCCCGTAAGAGTCCAAAACCCTCCTTTATCTATAAGCTTTATCGTGCGTTGAAAAGCACCGGTACTCCATTGAAATATATAGATGACTTCCTTAAGGACAAAAATTATGGGAATGAGTATCTTTTTCTGCGGAAAATGGAGGAATTGGGAGTTGCTCCAAAAGAAAAGGCGAGAGGAGGCACTTGCGAACATTCCAAGTGACCCTCGTATGCCGGACAAAATCGATTGAAGGGAACGATGATGACGGGATGTTCCTTGAATTTCAACCTAAAATGGGTGTGGCTGCAAAGGTGAAAGGAAATCGGATGGATTTGTTCAAATCAAAGGATCGGGAGAATGTGTATTTCAGGATGTTGAAAAGAGGGGTGATAAACCCTAGAAGTGTCGATTTCGACTTCTGGATGCTATCAACATGAACTTAAGAGAAAAGTTCAATTTGCTTCAGCTTGAGAAATTTTGCTCGACACCACGGACGGTTATGCACAACTGACTGCATATTTCTATTCGAATCTCAGCTTTTTAGATGCGAATAGAATTTCATTTAGTGTACAAGACCAAGTCTACGTGGTAGATGTGGACATGTTGGCGGACATAATTGGAGTTGAACGAGGACGTTATCATCCAATCAAAGTCTCAACTGCTCGTACTACTCTAGAACTTGTCAAAGATAGAGATATAGAGAAGAAAATTACCTATTCAAGGATGAATGCCATCAACATCGTGCTTCATAAAATTGTGATTAACTGTCTCAGACCAAAGTCTACTTCAAAGACTGCAGTGTCTAATTCTGAAGCAAAATTAATATACGCGATCAACTCTGGACGGAAATTCTCTCTCCCTCACACCATTCTCTTCCACATGTATAGAGCAATGTCGAAAGACAAGGGACAATTGCCTTATCCAGGTTTGGTGACCAAGATCTTCAGACACATGAATATTGAACCGCCACATAATATTTATGTTCGACCGTGCGATAAGATGGTGGTAGGTTTGAAGATGTTAACGAAAATGCATCTGCAAGAACTTTCCAAGGCAATGGAGAAATTCAGAGTGAAGTCTCCAGTTCCGTCTGCTTCAAAGAGAAAAGGAAAGGAGGCCATTGACAAGAACCAGACGTTCTGTGCTTCAACTGACAGAACTTCAGAAGAAACAGAGAGAAGAAGAGGAGCAAGCCAAGAACAGAGAAGAAGAAGAGCAGAGAGAGAAGGAGAAAGAAGCTGAAGAAGAAAGAGAAGGAGAGAAAGAAAAGTCTGCAGCTGAATTTGGAGAGAAGGGAAACCAAGAGCATGATCATCACTCTTCCCCTTTCGATGTCCTAGAGACAGGGGGAGTTGGCGAGCAAGAAAGGTCCACACCTCATGCCGCTAATAGTGAAGGTCTAAGACAATCTCCAGCAGACCCGGAAGAAGTTCGGAGTCTCTCAATTGCTCGAAGAAGGACACGATACGTCGACTCCAAATCTGCAGGATTATACGAAGCTCCATCGTCTCGCATTTACTCCATCGAGAAAGCTCATGCAAGTACACGAGACGGACAACTCAGCAGATTTTCGTCGTATTCTTGATATTCTTATGGAAATGCGGGGACAATATATATGCTCGGGACCGTGAGGTTCAAACCATCAAAAATGCTGGACAAGCATCTTTGGTTACCCTGGAGGACAAAATGAAAGACCTCACTCTACAACTTCAAGCCAATGCCAAAGGAGAGGAGGTAGCTCAACTAAGGGAAGACTTGAAGAGGCTAGAAGGCATAGTCCAGTCTATGGGAGAATTCCAGATCTTACGCATTCCCAACCAGACCTAACTCCTTTCTCACCCTTTTTAATGATGACAAAAAGGGGGAGAACCAATTTGAACCATCATCTATCTTTAAAACTTTGACTTTAAATTTGTTTTTGTGGTTATGTTTATTTTTGAGTATGACTTGAGAACTTGGGTGTGAATTTAAATTTGATTGAATTGGCTGTGGATTTTGATGCTTGATTGGTTGCATTTATATCAAGTGTTGTTATATGGTATTACTCATGAAAGACTAACCAATTTTCTGTGGATGCGAGTCCGGTTGTTTTACTAATCTTTATGAGTTAGCCATATTGCTTGAGAAATATTTTTGCGGGTTAAAGTTGTTCAAATCTACAAGAAAGTTTTGTCACCATCAAAAAGGGGGAGATTGTTGGAGAAATCTTTCCAGAATATTTTGAAGCTGACAAAACATTTCTATCAGTCTAGTCTGGATATTTGAAGACCGACAGTTTAAAGTCTAAAGACTTTGTAATCACCAGACTCAAGACTCAAGACTCAAGACTCAAGACTATTCTCACTGACAGTCTTTCTAATCCAGTGACGAAGGAAATCCAAAGCCGAAGTATATGGTTGAGGATTCAATCCTATCCTCTGGAAAAGATCCGATGGTCTACGAAATATTCTTGGAATGTTCTATTCTAGGAAACCAAGATCTTAATTGTATGGGCGAACAGGATTGATGGGCTATCATCAGGTTCCTTAAATAGCTCGAATGATCTTCTTAATTGATTCCGTCCAACGGGTAGATTGGAGGAATTCCTTTGGTAAGTGCCAACGGCTATGATGGCATAAAGGAGTATAAAAGGAAAACGTTCTAGTTGTTTTAAGAATGTGAACGATAGAAAAATTCCAGAGTCTGAAGAACCTTGATTATTAGTCGATACAGTTCGACCGAAATTATATATACAGAGAGTGTTTATACTTGGTGACACCTTGAGCGAGTGTGGTAGATCATCTACACCTAGCAATCAAGGAAGATCAATACTGTAACATCTCTTTGTTCATAGTGGAATCTAGCCAATTGGCTGTCAGTGTAGAAGAGTGGACGTAGGCTTGAATCAAGCCGAACCACTATCAACCGCGTGTTCAATTCTCTCTTTCCTTTACTCAGTCTTACGATTGATTTTTAATTGTTGCAAATCCTTCAACTGTCTAAGTATTGTGCAATCATTAAGAAAATTTTTATATACCTATTCACGCCCCTCTAGGTACTCGTACTAGCTATATCACTTTCCCATCTTACCCTTTTTTCCTTAGTTGAATGAGAGGGCAATTTGGTCATTTCACCAAGATTGGGTACTGTTCACGCACACTCTTGGGCATATGGGCCTTGGGCCACCCACTTGGGCTTAGGCCCATTTGAGCCATCCATGATAGGCTTCGGCCCATGGGCTGCCTAATCGTGGGCTTAGGCCCATTGGGTTGCCCAACATGGGCTTGGGCCCACTTGGGTCCTCGCCATGGCCCATTTCCACTTTTTTGAAATTTTGCATCCCGTCGATGAAAAATCGAGTTTTCATCTCAAGATGATATTTTCGGCCTTTTGGGGCTACCAATTCTTATTGTAATCCCATTCGAAGATTGGATGCCAATGTAATTCCGTTCTAAAAATCATGGTCGGATTGCGGATGTCATAACTCTTCCCTCTTTAAAGATATTTCATCCTCGAAATTTGCAAGATCATCCACTTCTTCAAACAAATGGGGATACTGACTTCTCATTATGTCATCGCTTTCTTAGGTAGTTCCTCCGGTGCCCTGATGTTGCCAAATGACTTTGATTAAGGGAATGACCTTATTGCCCAATACCTGCTCTTTCCTATCCACAACTTGCACCGGTTGCTCTATATTTGCACTCTATCATCAACTGAACCAAATATCTTTCACTTAAGTTCCATTGCATAGCCGCTGTGCAAGTATTTTGGTAGTGGCATTTTAACTCACCAAATGATATATTTAATCATTTTCGTCCTGCAGCATTTTCTCCTGGACAGTGTAACCCTGGTCACAAATGTATGAAACTTTGATCCCTTCTTGATATAAAACAAAAAAGAAATGCGTGTAAACTTAAATTTACTTAGGAAGAGAAAGGGCAATCATACCTTTCTCCGCAGATTGTCTATTTGCCGTTGCATCAGCTCAAACTAAAGAATACCCAAAAATCAAGGACACGGTTCAATTAGCATACATGGATCAACAATTTGAACAACATCGTAAGAGGATCGCATGGACTGATTAGGTTAATAGCATTTCATAAATGAGCACTATAACTCGTCAAGTGATTAGCTTGTGCTGATTAAAAGAAAAAAGATGAGACTGTATATTCATTCATGATAGTGTTGTGCGTGCCACGACACAATGGAAAAACAGTGCGCTTGGAATAATCTAAATGCAAAAGCAGCTAATTGCATGTAGTTTTTAGTTATTATGCTACCATTTTGCCTTTGATTTTTTTTTCTCAAGTCCTTTCAAACTTTGACCATCACGCTCTTCCTCCAGATGTTAATCGCCGATGTGTTCTCCTTCGATGTTTAGAAAATATCTTCTAAACAGCATAATTTATGCGAAAGGCAATACAAGTATGGTCGGCACATGCTATTGCTTCTAACTTACAAAAACAGTGGTTACATTAGAAAAATCACACGACAATATTCGTCATTATGAAGAACCATTACCTTCCTTGTGTACACCTTATTGATGGAGCACTCAAGTTGCAGCTCCATCTAATCGAAGTCCTCGAGTCGCATGTTGGTCAGATCATCGGCGGTGTATCGCTGCACGCTCAATTGAAGGTTATGCTTGTGATAGCCTGATTTTTTATTCTATTTTCGATTGAATGAGTTGGGTTTTTCATCGACGCACTTATAGTCTTTTCCTCTAAGCTGATCACTCACGAGATAACTAATCTATCAGGTGAAGCCGTTAAGGAATCTAAATGCAATAAACTTGAGAATTCAATCTGAAATCAACCGCTCGACCATACTAATCTATAAAGATCAATACGGCACCGTCAAAATCAATCAGAGACTGGATATAGGTCGGTTTGACATAGGCATGTGATTAGAGTGTTGGTGATTTTACCTAATTACAAAATTCTCATTGAACGGCACTAAACTGATTTTTCTATCATTTCTATACCCTATGCCCATATTTGAAACCTCAAGATTTTCACAACAATCGAGAGTTGTCAATGAGTCGAAGATGCACAATATGGCTCGAAAATAATTGACCACGGGTCAAATGCGCTAAAAATTCCTAAAAACTACCTAGTATGTTAGGTCACGCTAAAATTGCTTCGAGTTAAATTAACCACGAAAGTGAACCCGATAAGTTCTATCATGTCACAGTTTATTTTACGAACGTCGACTCATCCTCCGAAGATTTTTTGGTAAACTCAAGTTTTTGGCGAAAATTCAAGTTTGGGCATTTTTGGACCAAGAAAATAAGGCCATTTTTTTGTGTGAATTCTTGGCATTCAAGTTGGTTCAATTGATGGGAAAAATTGAGGAATGGAGTGTGGGCACGTACCTTGGCATCGTGGCACTTGAATTGGATTGATTTGGAGGAGAATTGAAATGAAACATTAGGGACACCTTGGTGGCTTGTTTGGGAAGCTTGAGGGAGGAAAATGGCTGAGGATAACAGCCATAGACTTTGGGGGCAAGCTTTGAGTGTTTTCAAATATTTTCCAAGACTTTTGAGGCATTTGTGGTCTCCTCCGGCTCTGACTCCCTTCTTCCTCTTCCTTGCTAGTCCTTTCTCCATTGTTGTAGTTTTGAGAGCTCAAGAAATCAGAGAAACCAGAGGAAGTTGACCAGCCAAGCCGCACGCCTGCTCGAGCTCCCCCACGCCTATCATGTGCCGTCTCTGCCGCCCATGAGCCGAGCCTGCGTGTCCCCGCCATCCCGCATCTACCCACTAGTCCTCTGTCCGCCCTGGTCACCGTCGCAAGTCCCTGGGTCGCCTTCACCGTCCGTCTAGCCAACCGTCGCCTTCGCCTAGTTCGCCACATCGAGGATGGCATTCCCGAAGGAGCTTCGATCTGACCTCTACTGCGATCTAACGTCCATTGATAGGGCATCCCATATAAGGGCACATCCACCCAACTCATTTATGGGACAGGTTCTCTTAACTAACACACGATCATTCAATCTTGGCCAAGGATACCATGCATTGCACTCAAATGCCTCGATTAAAATAGTGAACTTAGCCTATTTTCTTCATATTAAAAATACACGGTAAAATAATTGTGTGTAGGTATACAGTCAATTTGAACCAGAAAAATTGATACCCTTTCTTTTAAATCCCACTATTTAATATAGTCTTTAAAACCATTTTCGGTGTTAAAACCCAACACTCGGGATTTTCTAATTAAATAACAAAATTTCACAATTTTGGAATAAATAATCAAAATTCCAATCACCACTCAATTTACACAAATTAACACTTAATTGCATAAACTAAGCACACCACAATAATCAGCACGAAATTTCGATCACCAGCTATCCTGTATAATTTCGGAAAATAATAAATAATTAAATAATTACCAAAATTAATTAAATAATACAAATTAAATACCATAAATACCAACTTAGGCCGAAAATGCTAATCTAACAACCTAAACGAGCCTAGAAAATTTCCGAACCTATCTAGATAAATAGCACAATCTAATTAGCCCTTAATTAGTCTATTCTAATCATCTTACATGCATAATTGAACAATTAAATCACTAATCCATACTAACTAACTACATAATTGCTAATTAGCCTAAATTAACTATTCAGTAAGCGTCATTAACTCCTAAGCAGAGTTTAGCAAGTAAACTCACAGGTTTAACGGGCGATGAGTCCACGACGTTGGCGACACGGAGGTGAGTGACTCTTGAGCCGTAGTGATACCAACGAGAGGTCCGAACGGGCCTAAAAACAAGCCATAAGCTCTTAGCTAAGGCTGAGCTTCGACCATTGCTTGCTGGGCCAAGAGGGCTGGAACGAGTGGCTAGTTGGGGCTAAAATGGCACGGGATGGGCGAACGAGGCTACTGCGGGCAACAACGGGCGACGGTGACTGCTGGACAGCGGCACACGGCGACTGGACAAGTTCAGGACGCAGTTGGGCTCGCAGGGGATAGCGAGACGATCATAGACGGGCGAACGGCAGGGATGCACGGCTAGTCTCGCGGCTGGGGTGTGGGCACGACGGCGGGTCCAACGGGCTAGGGGGAAGGAACTGGCTATCTCTAGTTCTCTCAAGTTTTCCAAAGTCTCAACAATGAATAAAGTGGCTCAATAAGGAAAAAGAAGGCTACTAAAGATGGATGGGGCCCATTTAGCCACAAAGTCAAGCCAAATATCCCATTCTACTCAAGTTCATGCCCCCACCAAGCTTGGCTATCATCCATGGCCAATTTGTAGCACCAAGGCTTCCTTAGCAAGCCATCCAAGTGGTCCAAAAGTGGCCACCCCTTCATCCTACGAATTTTGGACCATTTCCATCCAATTTGATGAAATTTCTACTCCAATTGAGCACATATTGGCCTCCATAAAATCAACCAAGGTGCCCTCATCAAATACAACATTTTTGTTCAACAATTGAACCAACTTGACTGCTAAAATTGCGACAAAAAACGATCCCTCGAATTTTTCAGTCCAAAATAACCTTACTTTGATTTTTTGCCGAAATCTCGGGTTTGTAGAAAAATCTTCGGATGATGAGTCGAAGTTCCTAAATGAATTGTGACATGAAAAAACTTTCAATTTCTAAAACCAGTTTAAATTCGTGATTAATTTCAATTAGATGCGATTTTAGCATGACCTAGCTTACTATGTAGCTTTTAGGAATTTCTAGTGCAATTGACCCGGGATCGATTATTTTCGAGCCACATTGTACATCTTCTATACATTGGCGACTATCGGCTGTTGTGAAAATCTTTAGGTTTCAAATATGGACACAAGGTGCAGAAATGATAGAAAAATCGACCTAGTGCCGTTCTATAGACATTTTTCAATTAGGTGGAATCACCCACACTAATCACATACCTCTGTCAAATTGACCTATCTTCGGTCTCTGATCGATTTTGAAAGTGCCGTAATGACCCTTTCAGATTAGCACACTCAAACAATTGATTCTTAGTCGAATTCTCAAGTTTATTGCGTTAAAATCCTTTAATGGCTTCACCAGATAAACTAGTTATCTCATGAGTGATCAGCTCAGAGAATAGAACTATAAGCACATCGATGAAAAGCCAAACTCATTAAATTGAAAACGAAATAAAAAATTCGATATGTCACAACTCTTCCCCTCTTATAAAAATTTCGTCCTCGAAATTTAAACCATACAAATCTTTAAACAAAAATGTGGGGGTACAGTCGTCTCATCGAATTTTCGCTCTCCCAGGTTGCTCCTTCTATACCGTGGTGTTGCCAAATCACTTTAACCAACAAAATTGTCTTGGTGCGCAGAACCTGCTCCTGATCTACAATCTGAACCGGTCTTTCCACGTACAACACCCTGTCGTCCAAATCTAACTCTTCAAAGTTCAACACGTGGGTCGGGTCAAGCTCATACTTTCTCAACATTGACACGTAGAAGACGTCATGCACTTGCGCCAACCACGGCGGCAATGCAAGACGATACGCTAGAATCCCTATTCTTTCTAGAATTTCAAAAGGGACCTACATACCTCGGACTCAGCTTTCCCTTTTTGCCAAAGCGTGAAGTGCCTCTCATTGGTGACACCTTCAGATAGACATGCTCACCAATTTGGAATTCCAATTGTCTCCAACGCTTATCTGCGTAGTTTTTCTAATGACTCTGAGCAGTCTTTAATCTATCCATGATAACTACAAATGCATCCACTAATTGCTGAACCAACTCCGAGCTTGTGATTTTCTGTTCTCCAACCTCATCCCAACACACTAGCGTTCTGCACGCTCTGCCATACAACACTTCGAAAGGTGCCATCTAAATACTCTACCGGTAGCTGTTGTTGTAGGCGAACTCAACGAGATGAAGCTGTTCCTCTCAGCTTCCCTTGAAGTCTAGTACACACGCTCTCAACATATCCTCGAGAGTCTGAATCATCCTTTCAGACTAACTATCTGCCTGCGGATGGTAAGCCGTACTAAATTGCAACTTCGTCCCCAAGGCAATTTGCAAACTTTTCCAAAAGGTAGCTGTAAATCTCGGGTCTCTATCGATGTGATCGTCACCGGCACTCCATGTAGACGAACAATAGAAAACACCTACAATTCTGCATGTTTGTCTAATGCAAAGTCCTTCCCTATGGTAATAAAGTGAGCCAACTTCGTTAGTCTATCGACCACAACCCAAATGAAATCATTACTTTTCTAACTCCTTGGTAAGCCATCACAAAGTCCATTATGATGTGTTCCCATTTCCACTCGGGAATCTCGAGAGATTGCAAAAATCCTCCCAGCTTATGGTGCTTTGCCTTCACTTGTTGAGACGTCAGACACTTAGCGACATGCTTGACAATATCTGCCTTCATACCGATCCATCAATAGTGTTAACGCAAATTCTGATACTTTTTTCGTACTGCTTGGATGAATGCTGTAACTGCTACAATGAGCTTCTGACAAGATCTCCTCCTTAAGCTCTGCATCGTCAGGTACACACAATCGTCCTCAAAATCTTAGTGTTCCGTATTCAAGAATCTAAAAGTCAGCCTTTCTCTTTTCAGTATCCTTTTGCAAGATTTTCTGAATCTCTGGGTCTATCAACTAAAGCATCTTAATCCTTATTTGTACTTCTGGTTCAATTTTGAGGGTGGCCATAAGGTTCAAAAGGTGGCCTACCTCAAATTTGAAAATCGAATCTCGAGCTCTCTCGAGTAAAATCCATTCCTTGACCATCATATGCGCAACAGAAGACTTCCGACTCAATGCATCTACAACCTTATTTGCCTTTCCAGGATGGTACAAGATGTCGCAATCATAGTCTTTGAGAAGTTCCATCCAACGACGCTATTTCATATTCAACTCCTTCTAAGAGAATAGATACTTGAGACTTTGATGATCTGTAAAGATCTAGAATCTTTCTCCACATAAATAATGTCTCCAAATCTTCAGAACAAAAATAATCACTATGAGTTCTAAGTCATGCATCGGGTAATTCAACTCATGAGGTCTCAATTGACGGGATGTGTATGCGACGACTCTGCCATGCTGCATTAACACGCAACCCAATCTTCTAAACAGCACATCACTATAAATCTTACATCCTCCAGGACCATATGGTATGGTCAGCACTGGTGTAGTAGTCAGCTTCTACTTAAACTCTTGGAAACTACACTCGCACTTATCTATTCACACAAACTTCTCTTCTTTCTTCAATAGTCAAGTCAACGGTGAGGCTAAAGTTGAAAATCCTTCCATGAAACTTCTGTAGTATCCCGATAAACCCAAAAAGCTTTTGATCTCTATCACTGTCGTCGGTCTTGGCCAGTTGATAACTGCTTCGATATTGGTCGGGTCCATGGAGATTCCTTCACCTAAAATCACGTGACCTAGGAACGCAACATGAGTCAACCAAAACTTGCACTTGCTGAACTTAGCGTACAGTTCATGATTCCTCAGTGTCTGAAGCACCATCCTCAAATGCCTCTCATGCTCCTCATTTTCTCAAATACACCAAAATATCGTCAATGAATAAAATCACAAACTAATCCAAATACTCCTTGAATACTCGGTTCATCAGATCCATGAAAACAGTTGGAGCGTTCGTCAAACCGAACTGCATTACAGTGAACTCATAATGGCCATATTGAGTGCGAAATGATGACTTCGGCATGTCCTCCTTTCCGATCATCAGCTGATGATATCTCGTCCTCAAGTCGATCTTAGAAAATATCGACGCTCCTTGCAACTGGTCAAACAAGTCATCGATCCTCGGGAGTGGATACTTGTTCTTAATCGTCACTTGATTTTGGTGTTTTGGGCTAATTGACGAAAGATAAGAACTGGTTTGATTAATGGTGTGCTTGTGTGATCACCTAAATACCCTGATATGTATGATTATGTGGAGTAATGAACCTGTCCTTATGCATATGATTATGCAAGACGATGCCTAATTAAGTTCGAATGTCCCCACGTCAACGAGATGCTGAGTCACGGTTGAGGCCAAACTAATGCTCCTTTATGGAATGCTGTCATGAGGCGTATGAGTACGCGAGATGATGACATGCTCGATGGGGTGGGACAATGCCCACTTACGTCGGATGACCGCCGACTGTTGAGTTGGTCGTGGCCAATGGGTCGTAATAATCGAAACACACTTGAATGGTTGTGCTATTGCCCTTGATTATGGGGTAAAGTTGTGCGGCATGGTATGAGACGTGTCATAATGGTTTTACCTTATAATTATGACCCATGTGAATGTTTGAAGGGTAAAAATTATGTGTTCCGGTTATTAATTACGCTTATGATATTTATGATGGCATATGTGATAAGCTAATATGCAGGGACGTGCCGAGGCGATGTGAGTTTTGCATGATGCATGTTTAGGACTGCCTTCGAGGCGAATTTGTGTCCTAATCGAGCTTTAGGTTGTTGACTTGCTAAGATTTATCTCACCCCATCGTGGTTAAACATTTTTAGGGCCGTAGCATGGAGACCTATTGAATACGGATGTGGTGGGCACGAGATGCAACACCTTTTGGCTGGCCCTACCGTTAGTGAAGTTTAGGTTAACCCTAGTCCCGGAAGGTTTTTGAGAGGGTCGATGGGAAGTGGCAAAGTGGAAAGGCTTGTAAGTATTAAACTCCCTAGAGTTAACAGTTGATAAATGAATATGTTGTTTTCGGCAATGTTTGCCGTGTTTTACTATCCCTAGATTTGTTTGTTGGTAGGGGGTTTATTTAATTCACTTCCGCATGTGCTTAACTGAGAGATAAAAAAAAAAATAGGTCAGCAAAGCGTCCTAGGACGTCACATTTTTTGATCGACCACCGAGGGATGTGTGCACGCTTGGGGTTCGGGGCGTGACATAAGAAGCAGTCTAACATTAAAACTATTTTTATCAACAGTAATATTGAAGGAGAAATACAAAGGTGGGTAGAAATGTCGCAATAAGTCGCAGTCATCTATTTTTTATTATAATGATAAACAATTTCTTATCAATGCTAAAACATAAATGACACTCTTTAACCCGTTTAGGACTAGACACGTTGCTAATAATAGTCTTCATATATTAAACACGACCAACGGTGATAGTTTATTGTGTGTTGATTTTTGTTCATAATGCACTTCAGATTTCTTCTACAAATTTACCATACATCTCTCGGTACTTAACACTCTTTTTGGAAGATATATTGAAGCAGTATAATGTACTTTCAGAAGCGAGTGCATCAAGCAAGTGTGAAGGCTAGTTTCGTAAATTTCAATTGCCTAAACTTCAATTATGAAACAGATACAAAAACTAAGTCAAAATTGATAAGTACCTAAGGGGAACACGAATTTCTCGCACTCAAGATGTGAATAAGCTTAAGCTCACAGCCAACTCCATGCCTTTGTCTCTTCACCGCCAATTGCTGCATCATCGTGAATGTCTCCCCTAGACCGTTCTACAAGTGGATCCCAGATAAAATCCTGTAGTAGCATTAGGATTATGTCTTTACTTTTCTTGAGGACACCAAGAACTGCTTCACAGCTCGCTTTGAAAATTCCTTCTGCTCCAGTCAACCCTAAAGCTGCTTCAAACATCCATGTCAGTTGGAAAGGAACAATTTCCTGGATCTTAACTCTCAGCCCTTTATCAAAGCATATATTATAATCAATATGAAGTATATCTCCACTTCGGAAATCCACCAGAATATTATGTAGATGTCCTTTTCCAATGCCTAGAATGTGACCGAACATGCTCATGGCTGCAATACTTCCAGAGTATGCAAGTGGGGAGGGAATGCAGCATAGCTCATGTTACAACTTCAAATTAAACAACAATAATACTTTCAAGTAATATTGAGAAATGTCAGTGTCTGCAACTACATTATTAGCAGCATCAGAAAATCACTTCAACTATAGGATAAACACTTCATCCCTGAGAGCAAAATACTACAAGCAAATAGAATCCCACCTTTTCAATTTTAAATTGAATGCCTTGAATCCTTCACTAGCACAACACAGCTCCTGATACAAAACTAGCCGAGGCACTTCTTGCAAAGATCCATAAGAACTTTATGCTTGATGTCATGAGGCCAATCTTTTTGAGATATTACTCTCCGTATGGACATGAACCTGGTGAAGGAATTGTTTTGTGTTTCCAGTGCCATAAGATGGCTGTAAAGCAGTTTGACCTCAGGCTTGCCAACACTTGAAGACACTGTACACACTTTTTTTGTTGCAATTCAAACTTTATACTGCAAAACCTATAATAACGCATGAAAGTGGTCTGTTTGATAACATAAACTCCTTTTTTTTAATGTTTTGTAGACTATCGCTTTCCAATGGCATTCTAGTTTGTGATCTACTCACAGTTAGACCTTGTGTATGTTGTGTCCAAGGTTATACTGTGAAAGCAGCGTGCTTTCTAATCCATTCTACGTCGGATTGGTCATCATCGCAGTGATAATGATGACATAACTCTGGTAAAATGCTAAAGTGAATTGTGATGTGTCTTGTAATCTTACCACAGGAATTAAATATGCTGAGATTAGATTTTTCCTTTTGTAATTTTTTTTTTTTTTTGGTTCTTCTTTTTTTGAATTGATGCACTCTAATGATTTCCCGATTAATTGCTTATACGGGAAACTAGCACTCCGTCTTGCCTCCGCGTTGATGACAGTTCTAGGCCCAAATTAGCCCCAAAAAGGTCTGACGCTCAATGCTTTTTGTGATTAAAACACGTGCAAAATTTCTGGAACCTCTGCCAGAAGATTGCCTTCCGCGACCTGACTCTCTGAAGGGAGCTATCATTTTTTTTATTTTTAGCTTTATGATTTTGACAATCTCTAATTCCAGGACAACAACATGATTTTTGCTGACCGAAGACATTGGAAACGTGTGAGAGAGACAAGACCTTATTATTTGTTAGTTCGTGCTGCTGGGAAAGCAATAAAATCAGGGCCATGCACACAAACCGTAAAGAAGCGTGAGTGGCTTTTCCTGGTTCCTACCAGTTTTCACGGGCAGTTATGAACCGAGAATAGGCAAGTTGTTTTAGATATCCATGCCATAGCCACCAAGTCAGGGGACAAAGAACACGTATCAATTTGACCCAACTACCAAATACTTTTTCTTATTGCTCACGCTACTATTTGCAGACAAGGGGAAAAAACAAGAAGAAAGAAGAAGAAACTCACAACACCTGAAGAAGGCAAAGTATATTAGAAATGGCTAGCCCCGAAGCTGCAAACGGAATATCAGAAGCCTCCAATCAGACATTCCCAGCTGCAGACGTCGAGAATGAACTGAACCCCAGTCTGAACACAAAAGTTGAAGTTGATCCTGTATCGTCTGCCGTGGCTGCTTCCTTGGAGTTTAAGGTAATTAATTCCAATTATACCGCTCAAGAGTTATAGGAATTTCTGGCATGGAGAAAAGACAAATTCGTTGAATTCTAACCTCGTGCTGTGCCGCAACAAGATCATTGTGAATCTATCTTTTGATCGTAAAATATTCGTTTGTTAACCTCCGAATTCAACAAGACAGATACGCCATCATCACTATCTGTTGGGAAAAATAGACTTTTGCTATTTAATCTGGCACATCTTTTTGACTAATCTTATTTTGTCACTCAAGGAACAAGCCGAAGCAGCTCAACAGCAAAAGGAAAGAGAGAAGGACGCCATGCAATCGCTCAAATCGGCCATCTTAATTTCTGCAGCAGTGGTTGCAGTGGCAGGAGCAATCTTCGCGATAACCAGGAAGTTGAGAGAGAAATGAGTGCTTGAAGCTTGAAAATTGCAATATCAGCAAACTCACTCACTTTTGCTTTAGTATTCCCTGTTTTCTTTTTTGCTTTCCTAACGCGGGACTTTTCATTTGCTTTTTTATATTCTTTTCTTTGTATCTCTGCTGCAAGAGGATTATATTTAGGGAGGCAGTGGATTTGGACGTAGGAACTACACATTATTTCTTATATATGTGAACTGTTGCATTTAGTATCAACTGTCGAAGAGATGAATTCTTGGTGAGTGCGATATGCCCTTACATAAGTCAGCTTTTCTGGTTATGTGCTTTCGTGATCACCTTGTCTTTGCAGTTCGGAAAAGTTTACTTTTCCCAAAAGCAACCGCTGCATCATTTCTACCTTGACATGATCATCTCACGTTCAGGATCAACAAGTCTGTCAACGTATCGGCTAAATGAGGAATTAACATAATTGTTTCAAAACATACTTTACAAGAAAGTTTCGATTTTCAAAGCACTTATAACAGCAGTTAACAAAATGAGTACCAATAGGTTGATGAAATTGATTTTAATTATCACATATGGGTTGAACCACCCATACATATAAACAAGTTCTTGCCATGTCTGAATGGTGATGTATGCGTAGTATGTGGTAAACTTTGTCGCATCTCCTTTAGACTCTTTTCTCAGGAACTTTCACCAAAAAATATTGGATAGAGGGACATGGATAGATTCAAGCTTGCAGGACAACTTGCAAATGTTGATGAGTTCATCAAAAAGCTTCCTGAGGGTTATCACGCATATCGGGTCCGGGAGATCGATTCCGTGTGGTGGTCAGAAGCAAAGGTGATGTTCGCATCAAGAAGTCGTCTCTAGTGTTGAATTAACTGACCGGCGACAGGAATATAGCTTATTCCATTGTGGAAAATTCAAATTACAATCAGTAAAAAGTCCCAGCTATCCAATTAAATTAGCTTTCCTAATTCAAAATGCAGATGAGTTATGCAAGGGCAGTTATATCACGATCCGTCCATACTGATGTTAGATGAAGCAACTTCTGCATTGGATAGCAGGTCCGAGCAATTGGTGAGCACATTATTACTGCTAGTTTTTTTCCCCCATTTTAGGAGTAGGTATCTAAATGTTATCATATTATTAAAGCCATTTGTCAAGTATGTAGAAATGTTATCCTACATGCATGCGGGCTTATGATTTTTCTGCTTGTATGGCTTTCCATGCCAAGTTGAGATGATTTTTGAAGCTGGATAAGTTGCAAGTACAATGCATGCCGCACATTAAGGTCCATACAAAAAGTGGCAATTAAATTTCGTCTTTTACTTGACGGGATGAGCGTTGATCAATAATCAGTGTTCAGTGCTATGTGAGGTCCCTCTGCTTTGCTGCAGGAAGAGTCCAGCCTTTTGTCTACTGAACGTTTTATCGCTTGTCTGAACACAAGCGTGTCTCTGGTGCAAGTTAGTCATATGAAAGGTATAGCTTATTAGGAAATGTGGTTTTAAACCATTAAAGCAATCAAGTCGAACTTTAAAGCTCGATATTACTTTCTTTAAAAATTTATTTTCATAATATTCAATGATTATCCATAAATATTCTCCAGGATGTCACACCCCGAACTTGGAGCACACCAAAATAACCCTCAACAAGGAACGCCCATGTGAGAGGTTTGTCCTCTACCGCCACCTCTCCACAATCATGCTTCCTCCTCCTCCTACAACCCTTCAACGGCAAGGACATGGCCAACCTACCGTCTGCAGCAGTCACCAATGGCACCAGGCTTGGGAACTTCTACTTCAGGGCGTTAATCGTGTTCAACAACTCGATGATAAGAGAAAACCATCTTCTCGATTGGAACACCTAATGAAAAATCAAAGCATGTATATTAACTATTTCTAATGACTTTCCAGATCTCTCGCACTTCAATGTGTTCTGCAAGAAGAGAAATTCAATATAGATCCACTTAAGCATTTGCCATTACGTTCTTGACTCTTTGTGAGAACCTACTATGGAAGTTGCGGTCGAAATGCCTGGACATGAAATGTAATGAATAACAATAATAATTTCGAAAGTGATGAATAGGGCAGGGCGGGGGATGTCACCGGGAGATGGGCGCAAATCGGGAATTGACTAGAAATTCAAGAGCGGGAAATGGGGCCGAAAAAGGAATGTGAAAAAGGACAGGGGCAGCGAGTATCCACGTCAACCAAGGATCCGGGCGCAACCGCAGCACCACACAATCGGGGAGCGGCCAATCAGGGAACGTGGTTGGGATCCTCTCTTGTTCCTCCCACAAGCGGTCAAACGAGCGAGATGTCATGCCCAGCGTCGTGCTTCTTTCAAGACGATCGAAAGACAATGTGCTCCGCGAGGCAGCTTTATTCAGCGCCTCAAATATAAAATGAATTACCCGTCGCGCCTCTAAAATAGCTAAATATCGTCGGTTCTTGCTGAGTATTTAGGTGCGATTCTCGAGTGCGGCGGGAGTTGCAGAAGGTGCGTGTGGGAGGTGGGAAGGGAGGGATGATTCAACTGATATAGCGGGGAATATGGAAACAGCGCCGCCTTGCTTCTCCTGCGGCAGTGTGTCTGTATCGGCAACGTTCGCCCTGAAGCAGTCCCTCACCGGCCGACCTGCCCCCAACAATGTTCAGCTTCACCCTCCGTCCATATGCCTGCAGATGCACAAAGGGCGCCTCAGCATCATCCACTACCGGATGAACGACGCCAGCGGTACTGGCATCACCCAGAGGAGGACCAGGAGCCGGAGGAGTCGCGCTCCCAAGAAGAAGCCCGCCCTCGACCCCCCTCCCACTGCTGGGGAGGCAGACAATCAAAGAAGAAGAAGGAGGCGGCGGCGGCGGCGGCGGCGGGGAGACGTTGAGTGTGGGGGCGCTGCACCAGAATGGGGACCCTCTGGGGTGGAGAGACCTGGGCAAGAGCGTGGTGAGGTGGATATGCCAGGCCATGCGTGCCATGGCCTCCGATTTCGCTGCTGCCGAGGTGCAGGGCGAGTTCTCGGAGGTGAGACAGCGGATGGGACCTGGCCTCACTTTCGTCATTCAGGCCCAGCCTTACCTCAATGCCATTCCCATGCCCCTTGGACTTGAAGCCATCTGCCTAAAGGCTTGTACTCACTACCCCACTCTCTTCGATCACTTCCAGCGTGAGCTCCGCGATGTTCTCCAGGGCCTTGAGCGTCAGTCCGTGGTCCCTAATTGGCGTGGCACCGAGTCCTGGAAGTTGCTCAAGGAGCTCGCTTCTTCCGGTTGCTCTCTTAACTCTCCATATCTGCCTCTCTCCATTCTTCTTTAGCATTGCCCCCTTTCTGTTGGGATTGTTGGTACTCCACCACTAAGACCTTGCGATCCTAACTCTTTCAGCTCAGCACAAGGCGATTGCCCGCAAGGCATCCCAGCCCAAGTCCGTGCAAGGTGTTCTGGGTTTGGACCTGGAGAAGGTCAAGTCTATACAGAGGAGGATAGACGACTTCACCACGAACATGTCTGAGCTCCTCTGTATTGAACGGGATGCCGAACTCGAGTTCACACAGGAGGAGTTGGATGCAGTGCCCATGCCTGATACTAACTCTGATGCATCGAAACCAATTGAGTTCCTTGTCAGCCATGGCCAGGCTCAGCAAGAACTCTGTGACACCATCTGCAATTTGTATGCAGTTAGCACATCTACCGGTGTGTTCCTTTTCTATGATTAATTCAATTTAATCCCTCAGCTGTCTGTACCATTGCATTGCCACTTCATTTGCTTCATGTCTTACCGGTACTTTATGCTGCTGGGCTCCTGCTCATGGTATGTGCTGAACTAAACAGGATTGGGTGGGATGCATCTGGTATTGTTTAGAGTAGAAGGGAATCACCGGTTGCCACCGACGACATTATCTCCTGGTGACATGATATGCGTAAGGGTGTGCGACAGTCGGGGTGCAAGCACAACTTCTTGCATGCAAGGCTTCATACACAACCTTGGCGAGGATGGTAGCAGCATCAGCGTTGCTTTAGAGTCTCGCCATGGTGATCCTACTTTCTCCAAGCTTTTCGGGAAGACTTTACGAATTGATCGCATACAAGGATTAGCAGATGTGCTGACTTATGAGGTACTCTAGAAGATTTAGCCTTCTACAACTATCTGCATTTCCATCTCCACCATATAGATGTCAAAAGTTAATTGTTCTCATATAGCTTGAAACTGGGGTTTTGTCTCCCTTTTCCAATGTAGGTGCCATTGTACTCTAAATTCATCACTGGGTAGAGTAAATGGCTCTGTCGCAGGGATATAGATGAATCCTGAAAGCCTTTGTAGACTGATCCCTAGAGTTCTTTTTTTAATGTTTTGACTGTACAAGGTCTAGCAATTTCCAACACCCCAAATCCCTACTGAAGAGAAGACTTGTGAATCTATCTTAATCACCTAAGGAATGTTTCAGCTGCTTGTTTCCATTAAAGAAAAATCTCTTCCTTCTTCTGAGGATTCATAATCATCACTTTATTCTTCCCGTGCTCCTATTTCTCTGCTTTTGAAACTTATTAACCTCGTTGTAATAGGACTGAATGATTCTGTAATGATATCTTGCAGCGCAACTGTGAAGCACTCATGCAACTCCAGAAGAATGGCCTACATAAGAAAAATCCTGCAATTGCTGTAGTGGCTACTCTATTTGGAGACACGGAAGATGTTGCCTGCCTAGAGTTTAATCAGTTGGTGAATTGGGCTGAAGCAGAGCTGGACGGATTGTCAAGTTATGGGACGTTTGATGATTCCCAGAGAAAAGCAATTGCCTTGGGTTTAAATAAGAGGCGACCTCTATTGATAATCCAAGGGCCTCCTGGGACAGGGAAAACATGTTTGCTTAAAGAGCTTATTGTCCAGGCAGTTCAACAAGGTGAAAGAGTGCTGATGACAGCACCAACAAATGCAGCTGTTGATAACATGGTTGAAAAACTTTCGGATATTGGGCTTGACGTTGTACGAATGGGCAATCCGGCACGTATATCTGAATCTGTAGCCTCAAAATCATTAGGAGAAATAGTAAATGCGAGGCTTGAAAGTTTCCAAACAGAATTTGAAAGGAAGAAAGCAGATCTAAGGAAAGATCTGAGACACTGCCTTAAGGATGATTCTTTGGCTGCTGGCATACGTCAGCTTCTGAAGCAGCTAGGTAAGGCCTTCAAAAGAAGGAGAAAGAGACTGTGAAAGAAGTACTCACAGGTGCTCAAGTAGTGATTGCTACAAACACTGGAGCAGCTGATCCTTTGATCCGCAGACTGGATTCCTTTGACCTTGTTGTTATAGATGAAGCTGGTCAGGCAATTGAACCATCATGCTGGATACCTATGTTGCAGGGAAAGCGCTGCATACTTGCTGGTGATCAGTGCCAGCTTGCCCCTGTGGTTTTATCAAGGAAAGCCCTAGAAGGCGGCCTTGGCGTATCACTAATGGAGAGAGCTGCAAATTTGCATGAAGGAATTCTGGCGACCTTGTTGATAACACAATACCGTATGAATGATGCAATTGCAAGTTGGGCCTCTAAGGAGATGTATGAAGGATTATTAAAATCCTCTTCTACTGTTTCTTCACATCTTCTTGTTGATTCCCCGTTTGTGAAGGTAAGACTTTTCTTTTTGATTTCTAGATTATTTTCATTCTAACCCAGGTTTGTACTCATTAGGGGTGTGCACCAGGAACCCTCCGAACCGGACCGAACTGACCAGTTTTGGGCGGTTCCCAAAGAGGGTGGTCCAGTTCCCGGTTCCCACTTTTGGAACCTGTGGCTGGTTAGTCTAGTTCCTGGTTCCAAGGTGGCAACCGAACCGACCAGACCAGACCAGTTAATTTTATATATATAATATACATTTTTAAATTTCTTAAGAAACAAACTCTAATTTCTCCTAATTTCTCCCATTTTCATTTTATTTTTGGCCCAAAAAAACAAATTTACCAATTCCACCAAACCGGACCGTACTGGTCAGTTGGTCCAGTTCCCGGTCCCAGAATTTGGGAACCGGTCCTCCCAGTCCGGTTCCTGGTTTCACCTTGGAACGAGACCGGACCGGGAACCGATCAATCCTAGTACTCATGTTTCCAAGAGTGGGTGTTTGAACTCGGTTCCACCTTCCCAGAGCAACCTAACTTTTTCTCCAGGAATCTTTTGGCTCTTGGTTTGTTTATATCCATGTTTCACTGATTGTTGTGGTCTGATTGATTTTAAATGCTGAAGGGGCTATGCTATCACAATAACACTTATTTTATCATATTCATGCTCAGGATAATAATTTTGATCTATCATTTTGCGGTGCTAGATCTTAAATAAAAATTTGATACCAGAATCATATCAATTGCATTAAAAAGAAGATTTGGGTTTTCAAAATGCTATGATAACCTTATTCTACTGAGTCGCTTAGATTCTGATTTTAGCCTCCTCTAAACATACACAATCCAGCATGCCTTATCTCACAGGGTAGATTTGCACATTCAACACAATTCAGTGTTTTTCTTGTTAAAGAATGATGAAATGCATTTTACTATTGGTATGTTCCACTTCTTATATATGAGAACAGTGGTACTCCTGTTCTGCATTTCCTGAGTAGTGTATGATCACCAACCTATCAAACTGAATGTTGAAGAAGGATACATGTCATTTTTAAAGGCGGTGGACTAGCCTAACTTACTGTCAAAGACTATTTGGTAACATTCTTGCAAAGGTAATCTTAACCAAAAGCATCAATTAAACCCTCTGCCTTACTGCAGCCAACATGGATAACACAGTGCCCATTGCTGTTGCTCGATACTAGAATGCCATATGGAAGTCTTTCGGCTGGTTGTGAAGAGCATTTGGACCCAACTGGAACAGGCTCATTGTACAATGAGGGGGAAGCAGATATTGTTGTACATCATGTGTTTTCCTTGATTTATGCTGGTAAAAGCCTTTTCTTCCTCGAGATTATCAGTGTTGGACAGTTTGCACATAAATTTTTCTTTTTATTCCGTTGAAGCTGGACTAAATTGTGTCTTCTCTTTCTTTCTCATTGCTGAGTTTGTCTTCTGCAAGTATTGTCTTCCTATAGATGTCTGTACGTCAAGTCACTGCTTGTTCAATGTACTGAATTTATATTCCTAGGCATATTGCAAGGCTCCCTGTTATTCTAGAAGACCTCTATTTCTCCCTCTCTAAAGGTTGACGTGCTGCAAATATGGTGCATTTCTCTCTAGAAATTTGCTTTTGGGCAGATACTATCCAAACATATGCATATTTTTTATGACCAAATATTTCCAGTTAGTTGCTATTTTACCCACAACCATCTGTTATGGGCAATGATTATGTGTACAGTGATACAACTTAGGATTTTGACTGGCAAAATTTTGACAAAGCCATAAATTCCTCCCACCATACAATGTGCACCGCTTGGTGAATTGCATTAGTCCTATAATTTCTAGCCGGCCTTTTGCGCAGGTGTGAGCCCAAGAGCAATTGCTGTACAATCTCCTTATGTTGCTCAAGTACAACTTTTGAGGGACAGGCTTGATGAGCTTCCAGAGGCAGCAGGTGTCGAGGTTGCAACCATTGATAGCTTTCAAGGTCGGGAGGCTGATGCTGTCATTATATCTATGGTATGATCTGTACCAAAGCTGTGCATTTCAGCTACCGTCGATTGCATTTATTTTTAGCTAGTATCTGTACCACTGTCGTGGAAGATGCTAAGAAATTCCGGTCAAGCTGCCTCCTTAAATCCATCGGCATTCCCATCACAAGTTGGAGCTTGTTTTCTGGGGCATTCTATATTTTTGCAAAGGGTTGACTTCGATTTAGTTATTAGCTGTAGAAGCTTCTACTAAGAAAATGCACAAGAATGAAGATGTTAATGATATTTAATCATCTGAGATATTAGGCATTGTTTATACCTATTTTCCTTAAAACCACAAGAAACTTCCGCTCGGCGTCAACATCAATTTTATCCATTACCTTTTTGTGTTTGTCACCTATTAAGGGTAGAGACATGAAATGTCTTCGATATCCCTCCAAAATTAGAGATCTTTTTTGGAGGCGCTGGAGGAAATAGATGCCTCTAATTCTTTCCAAATCCCTCCGTTTTTATTACCCATAAAAGGGAACCGTTTCTCTAGGTTGTTTTCCCTTTCGACTTTTTTCCACTTCTTTTGCAGAGCGCGTCTTGGGATAAATGATGAGATTTGAACTTCTGTTTGTTCTATTTCAAGTGATCTCTACTCTGCTAGTTAATGATCAACAGTCTGCGGAGAGTAGGTCTCCTGTTACTCTTGTATTTGACACTTGCCCTCGTCTCCCTCAGGTCCGCTCGAACACTCTAGGAGCAGTGGGATTCCTTGGGGATAGCAGGCGCATGAATGTTGCCATAACGAGGGCCCGGAAGCATGTTGCTGTTGTGTGTGATAGTTCGACAATATGCCATAACACATTCCTGGCCAGGCTATTGCGTCATATCCGCTATTTTGGTAGAGTGAAGCATGCTGAGCCTGGTAGTTTCGGGGGATCTGGACTCGGGATGGATCCTATGCTGCCATCAATTAATTAAAATCTGAATGACCAATCAGCATGATCATGATTGCATTCATGTCCTATCTCCATCTCTGCCAATTGTATATGCAGTACAATACACATTTTTTAGGTCATTCTACAATGTAAGTTCCTCACTTGTACAGAATATTCCAACGTCCCTTCCTCTTTCAGGATATAAAAATCATTTTAAATACTTGAAATATGGTGTATCATGCTAAGGCTTGTTCTCAAATGTCGAAAATCCTCATTGGTTGCTCTCCTTTTGCCAAGGAGAATTTGATCCATAATATTGATGAGACAAACTTTTACAGTGTCTCTTAGCAAGGCAAAAAGTTATTGAGCCGGACTTTTCTAGTACATATACGCATTATCTGCGATGCTTGACCAATTTGTTGTTGCGATTGCATAACCGTATGTTGCTTCGTCATGCTCGTTCTGATTATTTTGGTTTGTCTATTCATTTGATTTATTAATTTGTTCAGTAATAACAGGTTGACTAGTTAGCCTATTAGGCCTTGTTTTTGCGTTGAAATATAACAAATGAACATAACACCGTGGAACCAAACCGCCAGTGACCCATTTTGACTCGAGTGATTTCCAAATGTTAAAACAGACCTGCAAAGGGGCAGCTCAGCAATGCCCCCCTCATCTCAGCTATTGCATATTGTAATAACCACTTACGATTCCAGTTATGACATTTATTCACTTTCTTTTGCTGTAAAATCGCATGCACAATTATTGCAAAGGTGGAAGCACTTAATGATTGGACTGAAAGCAGATTTGAGTAAAAACTTCTTAAACTTAGAAAGCAAAAGGAAATCAAGAGAAAGAACAACCACAATAAAACGAGGAGTCAAACTTACAATTTCAAAATGGAAAACATAACTCTCAGAGTTGCATAATTGAAGAGTCCAAGTTCGAGCAAAGCATCATTTTCTTTCCCTCCAAAAGAAGAAATAAATAAGAAAATTCAGTACTTATTTATTACTTCCCACCCATTTCCCACCTGTTACCGCACTCACAAGTTTCTTTTCCATTTCTCTTGAGCATGTACAAGTTACAACCACCCAGTTTGTTTGATATTTTCAGCATAGGACTTTAAACCACAATGGCCCATCTTGTTATCAATCCGATGTACTCATTCCAACTTTGCAATGACATAACATAGTTGATCAGCTGAAAAAGAAGAAAAACAAACACCTTGTAACCCCCACAACCATGGATTTTTTCTGCGATTAGAACAAATAGTCTTGAGATTACTCCTGAGAATGCCTTTATCAGTTAGTGTGCCATCTCATATGCACCTTCATCTTCTCGAAACTTTGTATCCAAGAACACAGTATAATTGACCAAACAAGAATGAAACTCAATTATCATCGATAATAGATTACACTTGCCCGGCCATAGACTAAAGAAAGGGCTAGAATGGAGAAACCAAGTACCAATATAACTTGATCAGGATAGTCCAACTCCAACTCCAACTCAAGTCTTCACCTGCATTACTGTTAATGCCTTATTTTAGTCTGATGCAGCCTCAGCAGGGTACGTGTAGTCATCTGGTCCACAGCATGCACTGTACTCTGAAGCTCCTCCCATATGGCTTTATAAACCATCCTCTGCCGATTTAAGGTTGACTGACCCTCAAAGGATGAAGCTACAACATCAATGCTACAAGAAGGCAGACGAATGATTATGCACAGGGACAGGGAGACAATGGGAGACATAGTGGAACAAATGTAACCCCACAAGTAGTCGGAAACGGGATCGCAAGCAACAATCAAGAAAAGCACGTGACTTTCATATGATAACAGCATCTAACTTCTGAAATGACTATGTATCATCACTTCACATGCAAAATGAGTGTTAAACAGAGAAAGGACAAAAGAGGAAGTAGCTTTAGGGAATATATGGCTCATAACAGTCCCAAACTTCATAGAACACAGTCACAACTACTTAACATGCTAATAGGGGCATTCTTAACTTTACGCAACAATGGCATTGCATCACCAACCTTGTCCTGAATGCCCAGATAGTCATGTCATTTGTTTCTAATAATCTTGGTTTGATGCTGCCAGCATGTTTCTACAAAGATTCTGTAAGCCCTCAGCACTCAAACCTTTAATTCATCATATAAGGCACTCAACATTAGTTGTGACTTTTGGATTACACCAGGGTCATGATTGAGATACAGATGAGGCTTTGAACAAAGAACGTGTAACAACTTTAGGATGAAGATGTTTACATGTAAAGAGAATATGGACATTGGCTACACATTATACCTGCTCAAACCAATATATCATTCCAAATATACACGTGAGATTTTGCCAATGCACCAAAGCCAAAACACACATAACAAATACTTTACATCTCATGCTCTTGAAAAAGGAGCATTGACTTGCGAGATGATCCTCATGAAATCATGTTTACATCACTCCCATTCAAAAAAAAAAAGAAATTTGTGAAAATAGCATGGTAAGCAATGCAATACAGTGGACATTGGCGGTAAACACGAGAGTGCAGCCAAATCAAAACCAAGTGAAGTTGAACCCATAAATGTTAGAAACAAATTCAGCATATGCTTCAGTAGAACAATCACGCAGCACTATGGAATATAAGCTTACCTCACATGCCGACCATCCCCATAAGCATCTTTCACGACAACCGATTCCGCATCGAGATGCTCCTTGATCTATGAAAGCCAAATGTAAATCGTGAATTGAAAGAGGACAGGGGATGCCCCATTAATAGCTATTCCCAAATAGAGGTGACTGAACAGTGTTGATGAGCTAGAGGCATTAACACTTGGAAGCTTACAACTTCATCCCGTTTTGTTCAATTTATCTTGTTTTATTGAACTGAAAACTTCGGAAAGGCAAAAGTAGTTTATTTTCTTTTTATGGTTTCCTGTCGAGTAAAAGGGTATATGGCAAGAGCGAGATATGTGTCTAAGCAATAAAAAAGGAATCGAGAAGCGTAGGGCTATCTAATTGAATAAGGAAAACCACAAGCCATCCCAGGGTGAGAGGTTTCTGAGTAGTGGGTCATCGAGCATTTCTGCAGAGGGGAGAGGTACCTTGCTCTGCATGGACTGCATCAGAGGCGAGTCGATGGAACCGGCGTCGTTCACGTGCGCGGATCGGATGCTGAACCTGAGCATGGGAGCGCCGCCAGCGAGACCTAAACCCGACCTCCCGTTGCTTAGGGCGCCGGTGCGTCCGTGAAATCCGCGGAGGGGAGACGACGACCCACTGGAGAGGCTGGGAGAGGGCTTGGGGATCGGAGAAGCAATAGGCGCGAGACTGAGCACGTAAGGCCTCACCATCACATTGGCCATGGCCGCTTCTGCTTCTGCCTCTGCCTCTGCAACGTGCAAACCGCCGCGCCCTGTTTTGTATTGCAGAACAATGCTCGACGATGGCAAATGGTAGAACTTCTCCTCGCCCCCCCCCCCCCCTTCTCCTTTTACTCGCACCAAAAATCGTATCAATCCATAACCAAATTTACAAATCAAATTCTAGACACTTTTAATTAGGAGAAAAGACCATTCAAAATTAATGAACGTCCCCCAATTGACTGAACTTGTAAATTCCACTTAGTTGATTAAATTGCCAATTAGGTTTTATCTTTTTAATGCTGAATACCACTTTTTAATGCTGAATACCAGACCGAAAATATCTTGTATATGACGTTTTTTTTTCCTTCTTTTTTTTTTATAGTTTGATGAGACGTTTTCTTTTTCCATTCTTTATGTTGGACAAAGTTCTTCCTAATACTTCTTAATTGACATGATACATCATAGCTACTTTACCACGAGATTTCAGTCAATATTCTTGAACACTGATCAAAACAATCGTTGGAGAAAGTAATTTTTGTTCAAGATAATAATATAATTGATAGAAAACAACTACAAGATTCAAGAATGCTCATTGAAAGATACTTAATTTTAAGAATAAGTGAATTTAAAGTTCTAAAACTTATTATGAAAATATAATCGAGTTATAAAATTTTCAAAAAGTATAATTAAATCATAAAAATTGTGATGAAAATGTGATTGAGTTCCAAAACTCTCCAAAGTATAATCAAATCATAATCTTATCAAATTGATCCAATCAAGTTACTCCGTTAATTACATTCCTTTTTAAAGTCTTAGAACTTTTAGTATACTTATCCCTTGTTATAATTATTGTAAAAATTATAGTTTTTAAAGATTTTGTGCCTGTTTTTTTCCTTCAGATTATTATTCTCGACATGATAAATAAGTAAATGATAATTATTCCACGAAAGCTTAGGACGTCGTTATATGCTTCAACTAATGGGGAAAGCATGCGTGCGTCGGATATCATGTAATGACCACCGGCAAAATGCTCGGAAAAAAATCCCGAAATCTCAAAGGGGTTTGGGTCCCAAAGTGGCAACAGTCACGAGATCTAACTATATAATCGTCACTGTCACTTGGGCCTCGAAACCCATGACAACAGCGCCCAATTGGGTCTAAGACACTTCTCCCACCCCTCCACCACCACCTCAATAACAAACTAATGCCGGTGCATTTGGCTTTGAAAATGAAATTTGGGTACAATACAAATATTGAAAACCTAAATCATTTGGGGAAATACAAATTACATTCGATAGTAACTCTTTGTAAGGTAACTTTCAATTAAATAGTATTTATTAAAGAAGCGCTTGATTGCAACTTTTCTATTTTTTATTTAAAAAATCAAATCATTTGCTATCGACCCGAGGTTAAGTCTAACTAACAGCCATTAGCTGAGGTTGCACAACACGACCCAGTTTCTATCCTCAGTGTCGTATGTCATTTGTCTTTAGTAGAAAGGCGTTCGATAACGTTCTGTTTTAAAAATTATTCCTATAATAGTAAAATAAAAGTGCTTTACGTGCCTAACGATTTTGAATAAAAAACGCAACGTTTTTAGTAAAGCTGTGTTCGAGAATAAAACCCAAGTTAAAACACGTTTGGTAAATTTTGTTCTTTTTTGTTTCTTTTAATTTATTAAATTTTAAATTTTTTACTTCTTTTTTTCTTTTTCTTTTTTTCTTCTTTTGACTTGGGTCAAGCCTCGCATGGCCAATGATCGGCCGTGAGGGGCCGGCCTGCGCCTTGTTTGGGCGAGCTCTGGCTCGCCCGAATCACCGCTGGCCGCCAGCCTAAGGTGGTAGGAGGCCTCGCTGCAGCTTTCCTGACGCTCCAGACGAGGTCGCCGCCCCGACGCCATCGCCGACCACACCAAGGCCGCGACATGAAAAGAAAAAGAAAAGAAAAGAAGAAAAAAGAGAAGAAAAAATAGATGAGAGAAAATTTGTTTTTAAAAATTATTTCGTAAACAAGAACACGTTTTTGTTTTTGTTTAGTAGAATGTACATTTTAACAAAAAAAATAGATTTGGAACAAAAAAATAAATAAACGCGTTTTTTGTTCAAAACAAAAAAACAGAAATTTTGTTCATAAACAAAAACAAAAAAAGTTAACATTACCAAACAAGCCCTGACTAACCACAAACCAGTAAAAATAATGAGGGCAAGATGAGAATAAGAGAAAGCTAAGGGCAAGATGATAAGAAAAAAAGAAAGTCTATAAATAACATTTCATTCGAGGCTAAAAGGAGACAGTAGCTTTTCAGTTTTTCTCAATGCTAGCTTTTATTCCAATTCCCCTTGAAATGGTTGTTGAACACCTCAAAAATTTCTCCAAGGGGTTTTCCAAATATTGAACCAAATGCATTGCACATCTAGGGTTTTTAAAAATCTTGGTCTCTATTCATGTGCATTTGAACATGAACAATTTGGTAAAAATTATCAAACAAATCCTCATAAACTTTTATTTTGGCCAATTTAATCATAAATATTTTTCGTATTCGCGCCAATTCAATTTATCCTGATCAATTTGACTAGTCGAGACACGTGGACATTGGTTGTAGACAATGGTGGCCTTGCAATCGTGAGGCCATGGCCACCTTTTCCCATTACCTCCAAGCATTCGCGTAGGTGTAGCTGCCTCAAATTGGAGGTCAAGGTGGCAAAGAGGCTTAATTGAGTCCAACCAACCTTGGAGAGTATGCACCTAAGGCAGAGGGAGAGTATCATGAGATGCCTCAGAATAATTAGGGTTTGTGGCAAGGCCAACCTCACTAGGGTCTTACAGGCTACATATGAGATCCCCGCTTGCTAGTATGGAGAAAAAGAAAAAGGAAAGTAGGAAAAAGAAAAAGGAAAAAAATTAATTATAAAAAATTCGAATAAAAATAAATATTATTAAAAAATTATCAAAGGGTAATATGATTCTAAATCATTTTAAATATGCGAGAATCCTATAAACAAGCATAAAAGTGTAAGGATCTATTTGTTAATGTTAACTTATTTTTGTTTATGAATAAAATTTCTATTTTTTTTGTTCTAGTGAATAAAAAATAGGAATAGAAAAGCGTTTGTTTCAAGGTTTTGTTAAATCTATTTTTATTCAAAATACATTTATAATGAAGCGAAACAGAAAAACGTGTTTCGTTTCTCGGCACAGTTTGGAAACAATTTCTCTCTCACTCTCTTTTTTGTCTATTTTCTTTTTCTTTTTCTAACAGTTGGTACGAGCTTGCGGGCACTTCCTCACGAGTACGAGGCTACGGCTCAGCCCTCATTACTTGGCGTGAGAGTTCTGTGACAATGCCAAGTAAGAAAAAGAAAAATAAAATAAAAATAAAAATATTAAAAATTAAAAAAAACAAAAAAACGAAACGCTAAATTTATCAACGTATTTTTTATTAATTTTTTATTGTCAACAAATTTGCGAAGCGTTTTTATTGAAAAATTGTTTTATTATAAATATTTTTTTATTTTTTTATTTTTGAAATAATTTTTAAATAGAAATGTTATTAACGCGCTTTAAATAATCTTATTAGGTGTAATGGTACTAGAGATTACACCGTAATTGCCCTAACAGCGCAACAGAGCGTTAGGGCCAATTCTGCAACCAATTAACGGGAAAGTCGCTGAACACGCGGGAGAACTAACAAACCCGCGAGACGGTTTGCGGGATAACGATGATCCATCATCTTCTTCCATAATCGCGGGTTAGTCTCGCTCAGCTGAAATCCCACTTCTCTCCTTCGAAACTGACCGAACATGCAGGTGAGAAGAAAGACCCAGAGAGAGAGAGAGAGAGAGAGAGGCAAATGGCGGGCAGAGCACCACTGAAAGCGGGACCTATCGATCCACCAATGGCAGGCCGTCCTGCCATATCTTCAACCCCATCGTTCCTTCTTCTTTCTTTTTGAGTGTTTCCCCCCACCTTCATTTTTGCATCTTTTTTGGGTTTTAGTAATATCTCCCCTTTTCCTCTTCATCCACACCTTCTCGAATTCACGACGCAGAGGCAAATAATCTTCTCTCTGTTTTTCCATTTTTTTTCCTTAAAAGAAAAGGGTATAAACAATTGGACAGGGAGAGCTGGAGGAGTAGAGAGTTTTGTTTGGTAGCAAACCGGTGAGACGGTTGGGGTGAAGCCTCGACTTCTTCACCATTCGATTCAGGTCAAGCACTTCCCTCGCACCTGCCCCCTCCCCTTGACTTCCCCGGCGTTTCCCCACTCTTTCTGAATTCTTGAGTTGGTTCGTCTCATTCCACATCAAAGTTGGGAGGTTTCAAGCGTGGAGGTGGTCATCTCTATCGGAGATCGCCCCTCTTCAAGAGAGCCTCTTTCTCGTTGATGGTATTGATGGCCACAGCTGCAGTCATCGGCCTGAGCGCTGGGAAGAGCTGTTGAGCTCCCATCCTCCTCCTCCTCCTCCTCGTCGGCGTCCGCCTCCTCTTCCTCCTCCTCCTCCTCCGATATCCCCGACAACCACCGACTCTTTCTACGTCAGTGCCAGTGCCAGCGCCAGCGATCGTGTCTCCTCCACCAAAAATTGCCAAGCGTCCCACAAGCGCCCTCCCAACTCCAACCCCTGCTTTCGTTCTTCCCATCGCCTCCCCACTCCCGCCAAAGCTCTCACCCAACGTCTCCACCTCCTCCTTCCCCATCTCTCTCGACTCGCCTGAAGATGAAGATGGGCACTGGAAGAGGGTGGGCATCCTGTCCCTGGCTCGACTGTTCCGGTGGGTGCACTCCTGCTGCTGCAGAAGTCCATACTGGAGACCCAGTGGAGTCTCTGCTTCGAAGCGCACCATGTGCTTGCTGATTCCGCCAAAGACAAGCCCACCAAGAAAGATCCCCGTCACTTGCTCTGGCCTTTCTGCTCGTCAACGCCGATTGGGCTCCAGGCGCAGAATCTATTTCCCCCGTTGCGGGCCGTCAGTCAAGATCGGCTGTTAGCCCTGACCTCCTGCAACACCGTCTCCACGGTTAGTTAAGGGCGTCGTCAGTGATGACTTGCTCACCCACGGAGAGGTCGCGTTGCCCTCTCCAAAAAAATCAAGACGGCCTTTTTCTCGGAGGAGCGCAAATCCAGGTACCCTTTTCTCTTTTGCTACTCGCCTCTCGGTCCTCTGAATGCAAAGTTGTCTGAATTTCCTATCGATGTTACAGACTGAAAAGAGACTGGCCAGGGGGCCCTCTGAACAGCTTGCTACCTCCTTGAGAATTTCTCGTGCTGAATTACGGTCGAGATTGATCGAAAGTTCCTTGGCAAGAGAGAGCTTGCGATGAGCAATGTTCGTCTTGTCATGTCCGCCAGCTCAGGATATGATAACATGGGTGTGCTGAAATGTCCGACCTTGTTCGGGTATCACTCCCTCCTTTATCCAATCTGTGCTCCCTTAGTGCATTTAACTGGGATTGTGTCCGTTTCGCTCTGTTACCACTTCATAATACAGGGGGTTTGATCGGGCTACTGCGTGGGGGATGGAATTTGACTCGTCTAAGGGTTTCAAGATTTCCAACCTACGTTTACTGGTGGATACGTCAGGTAAGTCTTGATTTCCGCCTACTCATTTTTAGATAAATTAACAATCGATAGTGAAAAAGGTATGACGAGACTATGGTTGTTGTTTAAGTATGAGAACTATTGCTGGAGTTTCGGGATTTGGGTCAAAGTTATGGGGTTTCTAGGTCACTGTATTGTGGATATTCTAAACTTTAGCTGCGGGGCATAACCTTTCCTTCTGATGACTGAGCTCATTCTAGTTTTTGTGGTTTTGTGGTCAAGAGGTACAGTTCTGTGCAGAAGCTGATGTGTGGATACATATAACCAGTCACATGTAATTGGAGCTAGGCTGCTTCTTGTTTATTGATCCCATTGAGACATCAGATTGCCCTCCTCATCCTCAATTTTCCATTAATCCATTAAACTTTGTACTATCTTGTCAATCTGTTATGTTTATTTAGTTCGTTTGGGTCTGATCTTTGGGTTTTTTGAGTGGTGATGGTTTCCCCATATCTGTTCAACTTTAAAACTACATAGGGATAAAAGATTCATGGCAATTGTGCACTAAAGGGAAGGCCATGCATATTATGTTGATGATTTGTGTGATAAGAAAATGGTATCATAATTTTGCAAGGAAAGGTCTTGCTGACTACAAAATAGAGTACTTGGGATTTCCGTGAATATGCTGTTCTTGAAGAGTTACTGTAGATTATTTGCTCAGAATTGCAACTCTTTTAACCCTTAATGTTGAATGACTTCCTTTATAAGTTTGCCTTTGGATGCATTGAAGGTATTGTAACCGTCTGATAGTGATTGTACTTTCCTGAATTCAGGGTGTTTCAAGAGCATTGGTGGAGAATTCTAGAACCTTGAGATTGCCAGCTCATTTGCATGAAAGGTTAGGTTTAATTCGCAATGCGAAGGTTAGATCAAGAAAAAGGAATCACTCCCTCTGTGGATGTAAGTTGACTGTCATGTGGCTTTGAAATGGAATTTCAACCCTCTGTTATCAGTAGTAGAGTAGTCATGTGAGTGCCAAATTGTTTGGATGCTTTTGCTCATCTCATCCTCTTTCCTGTGTCTTTCTTTTCTGTTTCCAGAGGATTGCAGAATGTCTGAACATGTCTCAGAGGGAAGTCAGGAATGCCAGAGGTAGCATATGTGATAGAGATTAATTGTTGTTATAGATGGACCCATGGTTTCAGTTGATCTTTATGCATAATGACAATGGCAATTATGCAGGCAATTGGTAAAGATTTTCTCTCTTGACAGGGATGCATTCCTCTTCCTTGAACGGTCTACCAGGAGAAACTCACCATAGTGTAAGTATCACCACAGTAACTTATCCTCTGAGGTCATATATAACTTTGCTGCACAGCTCACACTGCTCTGACACCAATGTTTTCTCTTCCCTTTTTTTTTTTCTCTTTTTTGGTATCTTTTAGTACATTGCAGATGTCACATTCGAGAATAACCCATGGCATGGAGTGGATGAATGGGCACTCCAAGGTAGAGTTGCAGTCTTGTGGGGCTTTTAAATTTATGTCACAAATTAGAGGCCTTCAAAATGCTAGAAAGTATTGATCATTTTCAAATTTCAAAGGGCATCCTGGTGCAACAATCAGTCTTTTACAAAGTTTAGCATGACTAGAAGGAGGTTTTTTTTTGGTTTTCAAGCAAATTTTTGCAGTTATGGAATCTTTTAGTCCTTGTGCACTGAAAGAAATTTTTGGCTCAATGGTCATTCATCCTGGTTTTTAGTTTTGTACTGATGAATGGTAGAGCAAGTCTCGAACATTAGGCTTGCTTTCAATTGCATTGAGGAAATTTCCTATGAAACTGTTTTCACTGTTTCTACAGAAAATTTAGCTTCCGGTAATTTGAGAACTCCGCATACTACCAAGTAAGATGGTCGCAAGTTTGATCTTTCAAGTTTGAAAACTGCCATCAAGTGTCATTCTATCTAGATTATTGACTTGGAACAATCTCCCTGATGGCTGGATTACTAATTATAACCAGAATAGGATTACAACAATGAATTTCAATTATGCTAAATGATGGTTTCACTACAAGGTTAGTGAATCTACAAGTGAAGTAACATTGGCTGAACCACATGCAGGATGATAAACAAGCTCATGAGCGTGACACTTAGCAAAAGGGGAGAGAGAAATCATACGCTTTACTACGGCTTGGATAATGAATGCCTTACATGGGAGGACATCAGTAAACGGTGAGTATTCATCGACTAATGTATTGCCGTTACTGATCCTTGCACATGTGCATTTGGTGCAAGACTGCTAGTGCTATACAGCATTAGTTTACATCTATATGCTTCAATGTTTGGATTTTTGTATGAATGCGACTCTGTTATTAAGTGAAAGATGGTAACACTCAGGCAGTCAGTAGAGTTGCAGTCAATCAGGCAGCAGTTAGAATTTCCAAATGAGCAAAGCAGTCTTTATTGTAATTGGCCCTTTCCTCTTGCTAATTTGTAATGTTTTAACACTCGATGATCACTTCGCAG
>CM029470.1:1218575-1363045 GCA_017140325.1 Eucalyptus leucophloia subsp. euroa | reverse complement strand
AAAAAGGGCCCGAAAGGGAATTTTCTATGGAAAAACAGGGAATTTTCTCTGTGGAGTCTTCGTGTTCTTGTTTCAGCGGGCCTTAAGGGTACCGTGACGTCCAAAATGATGGGACGGATTGATCGAATGCTTTTGCCGGCCATTTTTCCCAAGATTTTCAACACTCGTGTTTTTCAGGCAAAAAAGGGCCCGAAAGGGAATTTTGTATGGAAAAACAGGGAATTTTCTCTCGTGGAGTCTTCGTGTTCTTGTTTCAGCGGGCCTTTAAGGGTACTGTGACGTCCAAAATGATGGGACGGACTGATCGAATGCTTTTGCCGGCCATTTTTCCCAGCAGATTTTCAACACTCGTGTTTTTTCAGGCCAAAAAAGGGCCCGAAAGGGAATTTTCTATGGAAAAACAGGGAATTTTCTCTGTGGAGTCTTCGTGTTCTTGTTTCAGCGGGCCTTAAGGGTACTTGTGACGTCCAAAATGATGGGACGGATTGATCGAATGCTTTTGCCGGCCATTTTTCCCAAAAGAGATTTTCAACACTCGTGTTTTTTCAGCCAAAAAAGGGCCCGAAAGGGAATTTTCTATGGAAAAACAGGGAATTTTCTCTGTGGAGTCTTCGTGTTCTTGTTTCAGCGGGCCTTAAGGGTACTTGTGACGTCCAAAATGATGGGACGGATTGATCGAATGCTTTTGCCGGCCATTTTTCCCAGCAGATTTTCAACACTCGTGTTTTTTCAGGCCAAAAAAGGCCCGAAAGGGAATTTTCTATGGAAAAACAGGGAATTTTCTCTGTGGAGTCTTCGTGTTCTTGTTTCAGCGGGCCTTAAGGGTACTTGTGACGTCCAAAATGATGGGACGGACTGATCGAATGCTTTTGCCGGCCATTTTTCCCAACAGATTTTCAACACTCGTGTTTTTTCAGCCAAAAAAGGGCCCGAAAGGGAATTTTCTATGGAAAAACAGGGAATTTTCTCTGTGGAGTCTTCGTGTTCTTGTTTCAGCGGGCCTTTAAGGGTACTGTGACGTCCAAAATGATGGGACGGATTGATCGAATGCTTTTGCCGGCCATTTTTCCCAACAGATTTTCAACACTCGTGTTTTTTCAGCCAAAAAAGGGCCCGAAAGGGAATTTTGTATGGAAAAACAGGGAATTTTCTCTGTGGAGTCTTCGTGTTCTTGTTTCAGCGGGCCTTACGGGTACTGTGACGTCCAAAATGATGGGACGGATTGATCGAATGCTTTTGCCGGCCATTTTTCCCAAAGCAGATTTTCAACACTCGTGTTTTTTCAGCCAAAAAAGGGCCCGAAAGGGAATTTTTGTATGGAAAAACAGGGAATTTTCTCTGTGGAGTCTTCGTGTTCTTGTTTCAGCGGGCCTTAAGGGTACCGTGACGTCCAAAATGATGGGACGGATTGATCGAATGCTTTTGCCGGCCATTTTTCCCAGCAGATTTTCAACACTCGTGTTTTTTCGGCCAAAAAAGGCCCGAAAGGGAATTTTCTATGGAAAAACAGGGAATTTTCTCTGTGGAGTCTTCGTGTTCTTGTTTCAGCGGGCCTTACGGGTACTTGTGACGTCCAAAATGATGGGACGGATTGATCGAATGCTTTTGCCGGCCATTTTTCCCAACAGATTTTCAACACTCGTGTTTTTTCAGCCAAAAAAGGGCCCGAAAGGGAATTTTGTATGGAAAAACAGGGAATTTTCTCTGTGGAGTCTTCGTGTTCTTGTTTCAGCGGGCCTTTAAGGGTACTGTGACGTCCAAAATGATGGGACGGATTGATCGAATGCTTTTGCCGGCCATTTTTCCCAAAGCAGATTTTCAACACTCGTGTTTTTTCAGCCAAAAAAGGGCCCGAAAGGGAATTTTCTATGGAAAAACAGGGAATTTTCTCTGTGGAGTCTTCGTGTTCTTGTTTCAGCGGGCCTTAAGGGTACTTGTGACGTCCAAAATGATGGGACGGATTGATCGAATGCTTTTGCCGGCCATTTTTCCCAACAGATTTTCAACACTCGTGTTTTTTCGGCCAAAAAAGTGCCCGAAAGGGAATTTTCTATGGAAAAACAGGGAATTTTCTCTGTGGAGTCTTCGTGTTCTTGTTTCAGCGGGCCTTACGGGTACTGTGACGTCCAAAATGATGGGACGGACTGATCGAATGCTTTTGCCGGCCATTTTTCCCAGCAGATTTTCAACACTCGTGTTTTTTCAGCCAAAAAAGGGCCCGAAAGGGAATTTTGTATGGAAAAACAGGGAATTTTCTCTGTGGAGTCTTCGTGTTCTTGTTTCAGCGGGCTTTAAGGGTACTGTGACGTCAAAATGATGGGACGGATTGATCGAATGCTTTTGCCGGCCATTTTTCCCAGCAGATTTTCAACACTCGTGTTTTTTCGGCCAAAAAAGGCCCGAAAGGGAATTTTCTATGGAAAAACAGGGAATTTTCTCTGTGGAGTCTTCGTGTTCTTGTTTCAGCGGGCCTTACGGGTACTGTGACGTCCAAAATGATGGGACGGATTGATCGAATGCTTTTGCCGGCCATTTTTCCCAACAGATTTTCAACACTCGTGTTTTTTCAGCCAAAAAAGGGCCCGAAAGGGAATTTTGTATGGAAAAACAGGGAATTTTCTCTGTGGAGTCTTCGTGTTCTTGTTTCAGCGGGCTTTAAGGGTACTGTGACGTCCAAAATGATGGGACGGATTGATCGAATGCTTTTGCCGGCCATTTTTCCCAGCAGATTTTCAACACTCGTGTTTTTTCAGCCAAAAAAGGGCCGGAAAGGAAATTTTCTATAGAAAAACAGGGAATTTTCTCTGTGGATCTTCGTGTTCTTGTTTCAGCGGGCCTTTAAGGGTGCTTGTGACGTCCAAAATGATGGGACGGACTGATCGAATGCTTTTGCCGCCATTTTTCCCAACAGATTTTCAACACTCGTGTTTTTTCAGCCAAAAAAGGGCCCGAAAGGGAATTTTGTATGGAAAAACAGGGAATTTTCTCTGTGGAGTCTTCGTGTTCTTGTTTCAGCGGGCCTTAAGGGTACTTGTGACGTCCAAAATGATGGGACGGATTGATCGAATGCTTTTGCCGGCCATTTTTCCCAGCAGATTTTCAACACTCGTGTTTTTTCGGCCAAAAAAGTGCCCGAAAGGGAATTTTCTATGGAAAAACAGGGAATTTTCTCTGTGGAGTCTTCGTGTTCTTGTTTCAGCGGGCCTTACGGGTACCGTGACGTCCAAAATGATGGGACGGATTGATCGAATGCTTTTGCCGGCCATTTTTCCCAACAGATTTTCAACACTCGTGTTTTTTCAGCCAAAAAGGGCCCGAAAGGGAATTTTGTATGGAAAAACAGGGAATTTTCTCTGTGGAGTCTTCGTGTTCTTGTTTCAGCGGGCCTTAAGGGTACTGTGACGTCCAAAATGATGGGACGGATTGATCGAATGCTTTTGCCGGCCATTTTTCCCAGCAGATTTTCAACACTCGTGTTTTTTCAGGCCAAAAAAAAGGCCCGAAAGGGAATTTTCTATGGAAAAACAGGGAATTTTCTCTGTGGAGTCTTCGTGTTCTTGTTTCAGCGGGCCTTACGGGTACTGTGACGTCCAAAATGATGGGACGGACTGATCGAATGCTTTTGCCGGCCATTTTTCCCAGCAGATTTTCAACACTCGTGTTTTTTCAGCCAAAAAAGGGCCCGAAAGGGAATTTTGTATGGAAAAACAGGGAATTTTCTCTGTGGAGTCTTCGTGTTCTTGTTTCAGCGGGCCTTAAAGGGTACTTGTGACGTCCAAAATGATGGGACGGATTGATCGAATGCTTTTGCCGGCCATTTTTCCCAGCAGATTTTCAACACTCGTGTTTTTTCAGGCCAAAAAAGGGCCCGAAAGGGAATTTTGTATGGAAAAACAGGGAATTTTCTCTGTGGAGTCTTCGTGTTCTTGTTTCAGCGGGCCTTTAAGGGTACCGTGACGTCCAAAATGATGGGACGGATTGATCGAATGCTTTTGCCGGCCATTTTTCCCAGCAGATTTTCAACACTCGTGTTTTTTCAGCCAAAAAAGGGCCCGAAAGGGAATTTTCTATGGAAAAACAGGGAATTTTCTCTGTGGAGTCTTCGTGTTCTTGTTTCAGCGGGCCTTACGGGTACTGTGACGTCCAAAATGATGGGACGGATTGATCGAATGCTTTTGCCGGCCATTTTTCCCAACAGATTTTTTTAACACTCGTGTTTTTTCAGCCAAAAAAGGGCCCGAAAGGGAATTTTGTATGGAAAAACAGGGAATTTTCTCTGTGGAGTCTTCGTGTTCTTGTTTCAGCGCGGGCTTTAAGGGTACCGTGACGTCCAAAATGATGGGACGGATTGATCGAATGCTTTTGCCGGCCATTTTTCCCAGCAGATTTTCAACACTCGTGTTTTTTCGGCCAAAAAAGTGCCCGAAAGGGAATTTTCTATGGAAAAACAGGGAATTTTCTCTGTGGAGTCTTCGTGTTCTTGTTTCAGCGGGCCTTACGGGTACTGTGACGTCCAAAATGATGGGACGGACTGATCGAATGCTTTTGCCGGCCATTTTTCCCAACAGCAGATTTTCAACACTCGTGTTTTTTCAGCCCAAAAAAGGGCCCGAAAGGGAATTTTGTATGGAAAAACAGGGAATTTTCTCTGTGGAGTCTTCGTGTTCTTGTTTCAGCGGGCCTTACGGGTACTGTGACGTCCAAAATGATGGGACGGATTGATCGAATGCTTTTGCCGGCCATTTTTCCCAGCAGATTTTCAACACTCGTGTTTTTTCGGCCAAAAAAGTGCCCGAAAGGGAATTTTCTATGGAAAAACAGGGAATTTTCTCTGTGGAGTCTTCGTGTTCTTGTTTCAGCGGGCCTTACGGGTACTTTTCAACACTCGTGACGTCCAAAATGATGGGACGGACTGATCGAATGCTTTTGCCGGCCATTTTTCCCAACAGATTTTCAACACTCGTGTTTTTTCAGCCAAAAAAGGGCCCGAAAGGGAATTTTGTATGGAAAAACAGGGAATTTTCTCTGTGGAGTCTTCGTGTTCTTGTTTCAGCGGGCTTTAAGGGTACTTGTGACGTCCAAAATGATGGGACGGATTGATCGAATGCTTTTGCCGGCCATTTTTCCCAGCAGATTTTCAACACTCGTGTTTTTTCGGCCAAAAAAGTGCCCGAAAGGGAATTTTCTATGGAAAAACAGGGAATTTTCTCTGTGGAGTCTTCGTGTTCTTGTTTCAGCGGGCCTTACGGGTACTGTGACGTCCAAAATGATGGGACGGACTGATCGAATGCTTTTGCCGGCCATTTTTCCCAACAGATTTTCAACACTCGTGTTTTTTCAGCCAAAAAAGGGCCCGAAAGGGAATTTTGTATGGAAAAACAGGGAATTTTCTCTGTGGAGTCTTCGTGTTCTTGTTTCAGCGGGCTTTAAAAAAAGTGCTTGTGTGCGTCCAAAATGATGATGGGACGGATTGATCGAATGCTTTTGCCGGCCATTTTTCCCAGCAGATTTTCAACACTCGTGTTTTTTCGGCCAAAAAAGTGCCCGAAAGGGAATTTTCTATGGAAAAACAGGGAATTTTCTCTGTGGAGTCTTCGTGTTCTTGTTTCAGCGGGCCTTACGGGTACCTTGTGACGTCCAAAATGATGGGACGGACTGATCGAATGCTTTTGCCGGCCATTTTTCCCAACAGATTTTCAACACTCGTGTTTTTTCAGCCAAAAAAGGGCCCGAAAGGGAATTTTGTATGGAAAAACAGGGAATTTTCTCTGTGGAGTCTTCGTGTTCTTGTTTCAGCGGGCCTTAAAGGGTACTGTGACGTCCAAAATGATGGGACGGATTGATCGAATGCTTTTGCCGGCCATTTTTCCCAGCAGATTTTCAACACTCGTGTTTTTTCGGCCAAAAAAGTGCCCGAAAGGGAATTTTCTATGGAAAAACAGGGAATTTTCTCTGTGGAGTCTTCGTGTTCTTGTTTCAGCGGGCTTTAAGGGTACTGTGACGTCCAAAATGATGGGACGGATTGATCGAATGCTTTTGCCGGCCATTTTTCCCAGCAGATTTTCAACACTCGTGTTTTTTCAGCCAAAAAAGGGCCCGAAAGGGAATTTTGTATGGAAAAACAGGGAATTTTCTCTGTGGAGTCTTCGTGTTCTTGTTTCAGCGGGCCTTACGGGTACTGTGACGTCCAAAATGATGGGACGGACTGATCGAATGCTTTTGCCGGCCATTTTTCCCAGCAGATTTTCAACACTCGTGTTTTTTCAGCCAAAAAAGGCCCGAAAGGGAATTTTCTATGGAAAAACAGGGAATTTTCTCTGTGGAGTCTTCGTGTTCTTGTTTCAGCGGGCCTTACGGGTACTGTGACGTCCAAAATGATGGGACGGACTGATCGAATGCTTTTGCCGGCCATTTTTCCCAGCAGATTTTCAACACTCGTGTTTTTTCAGCCAAAAAAGGGCCCGAAAGGGAATTTTGTATGGAAAAACAGGGAATTTTCTCTGTGGAGTCTTCGTGTTCTTGTTTCAGCGGGCCTTAAGGGTACTGTGACGTCCAAAATGATGGGACGGATTGATCGAATGCTTTTGCCGGCCATTTTTCCCAGCAGATTTTCAACACTCGTGTTTTTTCGGCCAAAAAAGTGCCCGAAAGGGAATTTTCTATGGAAAAACAGGGAATTTTCTCTGTGGAGTCTTCGTGTTCTTGTTTCAGCGGGCCTTACGGGTACTGTGTGACGTCCAAAATGATGGGACGGACTGATCGAATGCTTTTGCCGGCCATTTTTCCCAAAGCAGATTTTTTAACACTCGTGTTTTTTCAGCCAAAAAAGGGCCCGAAAGGGAATTTTGTATGGAAAAACAGGGAATTTTCTCTGTGGAGTCTTCGTGTTCTTGTTTCAGCGGGCCTTAAGGGTACTGTGACGTCCAAAATGATGGGACGGATTGATCGAATGCTTTTGCCGGCCATTTTTCCCAGCAGATTTTTAACACTCGTGTTTTTTCAGCCAAAAAAGGGCCCGAAAGGGAATTTTGTATGGAAAAACAGGGAATTTTCTCTGTGGAGTCTTCGTGTTCTTGTTTCAGCGGGCTTTAAAAAACAGGGTACTTGTGACGTCCAAAATGATGGGACGGACTGATCGAATGCTTTTGCCGGCCATTTTTCCCAGCAGATTTTCAACACTCGTGTTTTTTCGGCCAAAAAAGTGCCCGAAAGGGAATTTTCTATGGAAAAACAGGGAATTTTCTCTGTGGAGTCTTCGTGTTCCTGTTTCAGCGGGCCTTACGGGTCCTGTGACGTCCCAAAATGATGGGACGAACTGATCGAATGCTTTTGCCGGCCATTTTTCCCAGCAGATTTTTAACACTCGTGTTTTTGCCGCCAAAAAAGGGCCCGAAAGGGAATTTTGTATGGAAAAACAGGGAATTTTCTCTGTGGAGTCTTCGTGTTCTTGTTTCAGCGGGCTTTAAGGGTACTGTGACGTCCAAAATGATGGGACGGATTGATCGAATGCTTTTGCCGGCCATTTTTCCCAGCAGATTTTCAACACTCGTGTTTTTTCGGCCAAAAAAGTGCCCGAAAGGGAATTTTCTATGGAAAAACAGGGAATTTTCTCTGTGGAGTCTTCGTGTTCTTGTTTCAGCGGGCCTTACGGGTACTGTGACGTCCAAAATGATGGGACGGACTGATCGAATGCTTTTGCCGGCCATTTTTCCCAACAGATTTTCAACACTCGTGTTTTTTCAGCCAAAAAAGGGCCCGAAAGGGAATTTTGTATGGAAAGGGAATTTTGTATGGAAAAAGGGAATTTTCTCTGTGGAGTCTTCGTGTTCTTGTTTCAGCGGGCTTTAAGGGTACTGTGACGTCCAAAATGATGGGACGGATTGATCGAATGCTTTTGCCGGCCATTTTTCCCAAAAACAGATTTTCAACACTCGTGTTTTTTCGGCCAAAAAAGTGGCCGAAAGGGAATTTTCTATGGAAAAACAGGGAATTTTCTCTGTGGAGTCTTCGTGTTCTTGTTTCAGCGGGCCTTACGGGTACTGTGACGTCCAAAATGATGGGACGGACTGATCGAATGCTTTTGCCGGCCATTTTTCCCAACAGATTTTCAACACTCGTGTTTTTTCAGCCAAAAAAGGGCCCGAAAGGGAATTTTGTATGGAAAAACAGGGAATTTTCTCTGTGGAGTCTTCGTGTTCTTGTTTCAGCGGGCTTTAAGGGTACTGTGACGTCCAAAATGATGGGACGGATTGATCGAATGCTTTTGCCGGCCATTTTTCCCAGCAGATTTTCAACACTCGTGTTTTTTCGGCCAAAAAAGTGCCCGAAAGGGAATTTTCTATGGAAAAACAGGGAATTTTCTCTGTGGAGTCTTCGTGTTCTTGTTTCAGCGGGCCTTACGGGTACTTGTGACGTCCAAAATGATGGGACGGACTGATCGAATGCTTTTGCCGGCCATTTTTCCCAGCAGATTTTCAACACTCGTGTTTTTTCAGCCAAAAAAGGGCCCGAAAGGGAATTTTGTATGGAAAAACAGGGAATTTTCTCTGTGGAGTCTTCGTGTTCTTGTTTCAGCGGGCCTTAAGGGTACCGTGACGTCCAAAATGATGGGACGGATTGATCGAATGCTTTTGCCGGCCATTTTTCCCAGCAGATTTTCAACACTCGTGTTTTTTCAGCCAAAAAAGGGCCCGAAAGGGAATTTTCTATGGAAAAACAGGGAATTTTCTCTGTGGAGTCTTCGTGTTCTTGTTTCAGCGGGCCTTAAGGGTACTTGTGACGTCCAAAATGATGGGACGGATTGATCGAATGCTTTTGCCGGCCATTTTTCCCAGCAGATTTTCAACACTCGTGTTTTTTCGGCCAAAAAAGGGCCCGAAAGGGAATTTTCTATGGAAAAACAGGGAATTTTCTCTGTGGAGTCTTCGTGTTCTTGTTTCAGCGGGCCTTAAGGGTACTTGTGACGTCCAAAATGATGGGACGGATTGATCGAATGCTTTTGCCGGCCATTTTTCCCAGCAGATTTTCAACACTCGTGTTTTTTCAGCCAAAAAAGGGCCCGAAAGGGAATTTTCTATGGAAAAACAGGGAATTTTCTCTGTGGAGTCTTCGTGTTCTTGTTTCAGCGGGCCTTAAGGGTACTGTGACGTCCAAAATGATGGGACGGATTGATCGAATGCTTTTGCCGGCCATTTTTCCCAAAGAGATTTTCAACACTCGTGTTTTTTCAGCCAAAAAAGGGCCCGAAAGGGAATTTTGTATGGAAAAACAGGGAATTTTCTCTGTGGAGTCTTCGTGTTCTTGTTTCAGCGGGCCTTAAGGGTACTTGTGACGTCCAAAATGATGGGACGGATTGATCGAATGCTTTTGCCGGCCATTTTTCCCAGCAGATTTTCAACACTCGTGTTTTTTCAGGCCAAAAAAGGGCCCGAAAGGGAATTTTCTATGGAAAAACAGGGAATTTTCTCTGTGGAGTCTTCGTGTTCTTGTTTCAGCGGGCCTTAAGGGTACCGTGACGTCCAAAATGATGGGACGGATTGATCGAATGCTTTTGCCGGCCATTTTTCCCAGCAGATTTTCAACACTCGTGTTTTTTCGGCCAAAAAAGGGCCCGAAAGGGAATTTTCTATGGAAAAACAGGGAATTTTCTCTGTGGAGTCTTCGTGTTCTTGTTTCAGCGGGCCTTACGGGTACCGACGTCCAAAATGATGGGACGGACTGATCGAATGCTTTTGCCGGCCATTTTTCCCAACAGATTTTCAACACTCGTGTTTTCAGCCAAAAAAGGGCCCGAAAGGGAATTTTGTATGGAAAAACAGGGAATTTTCTCTGTGGAGTCTTCGTGTTCTTGTTTCAGCGGGCTTTAAGGGTACTTGTGACGTCCAAAATGATGGGACGGATTGATCGAATGCTTTTGCCGGCCATTTTTCCCAGCAGATTTTCAACACTCGTGTTTTTTCGGCCAAAAAAGTGCCCGAAAGGGAATTTTCTATGGAAAAACAGGGAATTTTCTCTGTGGAGTCTTCGTGTTCTTGTTTCAGCGGGCCTTACGGGTACTGTGACGTCCAAAATGATGGGACGGACTGATCGAATGCTTTTGCCGGCCATTTTTCCCAACAGATTTTCAACACTCGTGTTTTTTCAGCCAAAAAAGGGCCCGAAAGGGAATTTTGTATGGAAAAACAGGGAATTTTCTCTGTGGAGTCTTCGTGTTCTTGTTTCAGCGGGCTTTAAGGGTACTTGTGACGTCCAAAATGATGGGACGGATTGATCGAATGCTTTTGCCGGCCATTTTTCCCAGCAGATTTTCAACACTCGTGTTTTTTCGGCCAAAAAAGTGCCCGAAAGGGAATTTTCTATGGAAAAACAGGGAATTTTCTCTGTGGAGTCTTCGTGTTCTTGTTTCAGCGGGCCTTACGGGTACTGTGACGTCCAAAATGATGGGACGGATTGATCGAATGCTTTTGCCGGCCATTTTTCCCAACAGATTTTCAACACTCGTGTTTTTTCAGCCAAAAAAAAAGGGCCCGAAAGGGAATTTTGTATGGAAAAACAGGGAATTTTCTCTGTGGAGTCTTCGTGTTCTTGTTTCAGCGGGCCTTAAGGGTACTTGTGACGTCCAAAATGATGGGACGGACTGATCGAATGCTTTTGCCGGCCATTTTTCCCAGCAGATTTTCAACACTCGTGTTTTTTCTGCCAAAAAAGGGCCCGAAAGGGAATTTTCTATGGAAAAACAGGGAATTTTCTCTGTGGAGTCTTCGTGTTCTTGTTTCAGCGGGCTTTAAGGGTACTGTGACGTCCAAAATGATGGCACGGACTGATCGAATGCTTTTGCCGGCCATTTTTCCCAGCAGATTTTCAACACTCGTGTTTTTTCAGCCAAAAAAGGGCCCGAAAGGGAATTTTCTATGGAAAAACAGGGAATTTTCTCTGTGGAGTCTTCGTGTTCTTGTTTCAGCGGGCCTTAAGGGTACTTGTGACGTCCAAAATGATGGGACGGATTGATCGAATGCTTTTGCCGGCCATTTTTCCCAGCAGATTTTCAACACTCGTGTTTTTTCGGCCAAAAAAGTGCCCGAAAGGGAATTTTCTATGGAAAAACAGGGAATTTTCTCTGTGGAGTCTTCGTGTTCTTGTTTCAGCGGGCCTTACGGGTACTGTGACGTCCAAAATGATGGGACGGATTGATCGAATGCTTTTGCCGGCCATTTTTCCCAAAGCAGATTTTCAACACTCGTGTTTTTTCAGCCAAAAAAGGGCCCGAGGGAATTTTGTATGGAAAAACAGGGAATTTTCTCTGTGGAGTCTTCGTGTTCTTGTTTCAGCGGGCCTTATGGGTATTGTGACGTCCAAAATGATGGGACGAACTGATCGAATGCTTTTGCCGGCCATTTTTCCCAGCAGATTTTCAACACTCGTGTTTTTTCAGCCAAAAAAGGGCCCGAAAGGGAATTTTCTATGGAAAAACAGGGAATTTTCTCTGTGGAGTCTTCGTGTTCTTGTTTCAGCGGGCCTTAAGGGTACTTGTGACGTCCAAAATGATGGGACGGATTGATCGAATGCTTTTGCCGGCCATTTTTCCCAAAGCAGATTTTCAACACTCGTGTTTTTTCAGCCAAAAAAGGGCCCGAAAGGGAATTTTGTATGGAAAAACAGGGAATTTTCTCTGTGGAGTCTTCGTGTTCTTGTTTCAGCGGGCCTTAAGGGTACCGTGACGTCCAAAATGATGGGACGGATTGATCGAATGCTTTTGCCGGCCATTTTTCCCAAAGAGATTTTCAACACTCGTGTTTTTTCAGGCCAAAAAAGGGCCCGAAAGGGAATTTTCTATGGAAAAACAGGGAATTTTCTCTGTGGAGTCTTCGTGTTCTTGTTTCAGCGGGCCTTACGGGTACTGTGACGTCCAAAATGATGGGACGGATTGATCGAATGCTTTTGCCGGCCATTTTTCCCAGCAGATTTTCAACACTCGTGTTTTTTCAGCCAAAAAAGGGCCCGAAAGGGAATTTTGTATGGAAAAACAGGGAATTTTCTCTGTGGAGTCTTCGTGTTCTTGTTTCAGCGGGCCTTAAGGGTATTGTGACGTCCAAAATGATGGGACGAACTGATCGAATGCTTTTGCCGGCCATTTTTCCCAGCAGATTTTCAACACTCGTGTTTTTTCAGGCCAAAAAAGGGCCCGAAAGGGAATTTTCTATGGAAAAACAGGGAATTTTCTCTGTGGAGTCTTCGTGTTCTTGTTTCAGCGGGCCTTAAGGGCGTACTGTGACGTCCAAAATGATGGGACGGATTGATCGAATGCTTTTGCCGGCCATTTTTCCCAACAGATTTTCAACACTCGTGTTTTTTCAGCCAAAAAAGGGCCCGAAAGGGAATTTTCTATGGAAAAACAGGGAATTTTCTCTGTGGAGTCTTCGTGTTCTTGTTTCAGCGGGCCTTTAAGGGTACTTGTGACGTCCAAAATGATGGGACGGATTGATCGAATGCTTTTGCCGGCCATTTTTCCCAGCAGATTTTTCAACACTCGTGTTTTTTCAGGCCAAAAAAGGCCCGAAAGGGAATTTTCTATGGAAAAACAGGGAATTTTCTCTGTGGAGTCTTCGTGTTCTTGTTTCAGCGGGCCTTAAGGGTACCGTGACGTCCAAAATGATGGGACGGATTGATCGAATGCTTTTGCCGGCCATTTTTCCCAGCAGATTTTCAACACTCGTGTTTTTTCAGGCCAAAAAAGGCCCGAAAGGGAATTTTCTATGGAAAAACAGGAATTTTCTCTGTGGAGTCTTCGTGTTCTTGTTTCAGCGGGCCTTAAGGGTACCGTGACGTCCAAAATGATGGGACGGATTGATCGAATGCTTTTGCCGCCATTTTTCCCAGCAGATTTTCAACACTCGTGTTTTTTCGGCCAAAAAAGGGCCCGAAAGGGAATTTTCTATGGAAAAACAGGGAATTTTCTCTGTGGAGTCTTCGTGTTCTTGTTTCAGCGGGCCTTAAGGGTACTTGTGACGTCCAAAATGATGGGACGGACTGATCGAATGCTTTTGCCGGCCATTTTTCCCAACAGATTTTCAACACTCGTGTTTTTTCAGCCAAAAAAGGGCCCGAAAGGGAATTTTGTATGGAAAAACAGGGAATTTTCTCTGTGGAGTCTTCGTGTTCTTGTTTCAGCGGGCCTTAAGGGTACTGTGTGACGTCCAAAATGATGGGACGGATTGATCGAATGCTTTTGCCGGCCATTTTTCCCAAACAGATTTTCAACACTCGTGTTTTTTCGGCCAAAAAAGGGCCCGAAAGGGAATTTTCTATGGAAAAACAGGGAATTTTCTCTGTGGAGTCTTCGTGTTCTTGTTTCAGCGGGCCTTACGGGTACTGTGACGTCCAAAATGATGGGACGAACTGATCGAATGCTTTTGCCGGCCATTTTTCCCAGCAGATTTTTAACACTCGTGTTTTTTCAGCCAAAAAAGGGCCCGAAAGGGAATTTTGTATGGAAAAACAGGGAATTTTCTCTGTGGAGTCTTCGTGTTCTTGTTTCAGCGGGCCTTAAGGGTACTGTGACGTCCAAAATGATGGGACGGACTGATCGAATGCTTTTGCCGGCCATTTTTCCCAGATTTTTCAACACTCGTGTTTTTTCGGCCAAAAAAGTGCCCGAAAGGGAATTTTCTATGGAAAAACAGGGAATTTTCTCTGTGGAGTCTTCGTGTTCTTGTTTCAGCGGGCCTTACGGGTACTTGTGACGTCCAAAATGATGGGACGGACTGATCGAATGCTTTTGCCGGCCATTTTTCCCAACAGATTTTCAACACTCGTGTTTTTTCAGCCAAAAAAGGGCCCGAAAGGGAATTTTGTATGGAAAAACAGGGAATTTTCTCTGTGGAGTCTTCGTGTTCTTGTTTCAGCGGGCCTTTAAGGGTACCGTGACGTCCAAAATGATGGGACGGATTGATCGAATGCTTTTGCCGGCCATTTTTCCCAGCAGATTTTCAACACTCGTGTTTTTTCAGCCAAAAAAGGGCCCGAAAGGGAATTTTCTATGGAAAAACAGGGAATTTTCTCTGTGGAGTCTTCGTGTTCTTGTTTCAGCGGGCCTTAAGGGTACTTGTGACGTCCAAAATGATGGGACGGATTGATCGAATGCTTTTGCCGGCCATTTTTCCCAACAGATTTTCAACACTCGTGTTTTTTCAGCCAAAAAAGGGCTCGAAAGGGAATTTTCTATGGAAAAACAGGGAATTTTCTCTGTGGAGTTTTCGTGTTCTTGTTTCAGCGGGCCTTAAGGGTACTTGTGACGTCCAAAATGATGGGACGGATTGATCGAATGCTTTTGCCGGCCATTTTTCCCAGCAGATTTTCAACACTCGTGTTTTTTTCAGGCCAAAAAAGGCCCGAAAGGGAATTTTCTATGGAAAAACAGGGAATTTTCTCTGTGGAGTCTTCGTGTTCTTGTTTCAGCGGGCCTTAAGGGTACCGTGACGTCCAAAATGATGGGACGGATTGATCGAATGCTTTTGCCGGCCATTTTTCCCAACAGATTTTCAACACTCGTGTTTTTTCAGCCAAAAAAGGGCCCGAAAGGGAATTTTCTATGGAAAAACAGGGAATTTTCTCTGTGGAGTCTTCGTGTTCTTGTTTCAGCGGGCCTTTAAGGGTACTGTGACGTCCAAAATGATGGGACGGATTGATCGAATGCTTTTGCCGGCCATTTTTCCCAGCAGATTTTCAACACTCGTGTTTTTTCGGCCAAAAAAGGGCCCGAAAGGGAATTTTCTATGGAAAAACAGGGAATTTTCTCTGTGGAGTCTTCGTGTTCTTGTTTCAGCGGGCCTTACGGGTACTGTGACGTCCAAAATGATGGGACGGATTGATCGAATGCTTTTGCCGGCCATTTTTCCCAAACAGATTTTCAACACTCGTGTTTTTTCAGCCAAAAAAGGCCCGAAAGGGAATTTTCTATGGAAAAACAGGGAATTTTCTCTGTGGAGTCTTCGTGTTCTTGTTTCAGCGGGCCTTAAGGGTACTTGTGACGTCCAAAATGATGGGACGGATTGATCGAATGCTTTTGCCGGCCATTTTTCCCAACAGATTTTCAACACTCGTGTTTTTTCAGCCAAAAAAGGGCCCGAAAGGGAATTTTGTATGGAAAAACAGGGAATTTTCTCTGTGGAGTCTTCGTGTTCTTGTTTCAGCGGGCCTTCAGGGTACCGTGACGTCCAAAATGATGGGACGGATTGATCGAATGCTTTTGCCGGCCATTTTTCCCAGCAGATTTTCAACACTCGTGTTTTTTCAGGCCAAAAAAGGGCCCGAAAGGGAATTTTCTATGGAAAAACAGGGAATTTTCTCTGTGGAGTCTTCGTGTTCTTGTTTCAGCGGGCCTTAAGGGTACCGTGACGTCCAAAATGATGGGACGGATTGATCGAATGCTTTTGCCGGCCATTTTTCCCAAAAAAGGAGATTTTCAACACTCGTGTTTTTTCAGCCAAAAAAGGGCCCGAAAGGGAATTTTCTATGGAAAAACAGGGAATTTTCTCTGTGGAGTCTTCGTGTTCTTGTTTCAGCGGGCCTTACGGGTACTGTGACGTCCAAAATGATGGGACGGATTGATCGAATGCTTTTGCCGGCCATTTTTCCCAACAGATTTTCAACACTCGTGTTTTTTCAGCCAAAAAAGGGCCCGAAAGGGAATTTTCTATGGAAAAACAGGGAATTTTCTCTGTGGAGTCTTCGTGTTCTTGTTTCAGCGGGCCTTAAGGGTACTTGTGACGTCCAAAATGATGGGACGGATTGATCGAATGCTTTTGCCGGCCATTTTTCCCAGCAGATTTTCAACACTCGTGTTTTTTTTCAGCCAAAAAAGGGCCCGAAAGGGAATTTTCTATGGAAAAACAGGGAATTTTCTCTGTGGAGTCTTCGTGTTCTTGTTTCAGCGGGCCTTAAGGGTACTTGTGACGTCCAAAATGATGGGACGGATTGATCGAATGCTTTTGCCGGCCATTTTTCCCAAAGAGATTTTCAACACTCGTGTTTTTTCAGCCAAAAAAGGGCCCGAAAGGGAATTTTCTATGGAAAAACAGGGAATTTTCTCTGTGGAGTCTTCGTGTTCTTGTTTCAGCGGGCCTTAAGGGTACTGTGACGTCCAAAATGATGGGACGGATTGATCGAATGCTTTTGCCGGCCATTTTTCCCAAAATGAGATTTTCAACACTCGTGTTTTTTCGGCCAAAAAAGGCCCGAAAGGGAATTTTCTATGGAAAAACAGGGAATTTTCTCTGTGGAGTCTTCGTGTTCTTGTTTCAGCGGGCCTTACGGGTACCGTGACGTCCAAAATGATGGGACGGATTGATCGAATGCTTTTGCCGGCCATTTTTCCCAACAGATTTTCAACACTCGTGTTTTTTCAGCCAAAAAAGGGCCCGAAAGGGAATTTTCTATGGAAAAACAGGGAATTTTCTCTGTGGAGTCTTCGTGTTCTTGTTTCAGCGGGCTTTAAGGGTACTGTGACGTCCAAAATGATGGGACGGATTGATCGAATGCTTTTGCCGGCCATTTTTCCCAGCAGATTTTCAACACTCGTGTTTTTTCAGCCAAAAAAGGGCCCGAAAGGGAATTTTGTATGGAAAAACAGGGAATTTTCTCTGTGGAGTCTTCGTGTTCTTGTTTCAGCGGGCCTTAAGGGTACTTGTGACGTCCAAAATGATGGGACGGATTGATCGAATGCTTTTGCCGGCCATTTTTCCAACAGATTTTCAACACTCGTGTTTTTTCAGCCAAAAAAGGCCCGAAAGGGAATTTTCTATGGAAAAACAGGGAATTTTCTCTGTGGAGTCTTCGTGTTCTTGTTTCAGCGGGCCTTAAGGGTACCGTGACGTCCAAAATGATGGGACGGATTGATCGAATGCTTTTGCCGGCCATTTTTCCCAAACAGATTTTCAACACTCGTGTTTTTTCAGCCAAAAAAGGGCCCGAAAGGGAATTTTCTATGGAAAAACAGGGAATTTTCTCTGTGGAGTCTTCGTGTTCTTGTTTCAGCGGGCCTTAAGGGTACTTGTGACGTCCAAAATGATGGGACGGATTGATCGAATGCTTTTGCCGGCCATTTTTCCCAAACAGAGATTTTCAACACTCGTGTTTTTTCAGCCAAAAAAGGCCCGAAAGGGAATTTTCTATGGAAAAACAGGGAATTTTCTCTGTGGAGTCTTCGTGTTCCTGTTTCAGCGGGCCTTACGGGTCCTGTGACGTCCAAAATGATGGGACGAACTGATCGAATGCTTTTGCCGGCCATTTTTCCCAGCAGATTTTCAACACTCGTGTTTTTTCAGCCAAAAAAGGGCCCGAAAGGGAATTTTCTATGGAAAAACAGGGAATTTTCTCTGTGGAGTCTTCGTGTTCTTGTTTCAGCGGGCCTTAAGGGTACTTGTGACGTCCAAAATGATGGGACGGATTGATCGAATGCTTTTGCCGGCCATTTTTCCCAAAGAGATTTTCAACACTCGTGTTTTTTCAGCCAAAAAAGGGCCCGAAAGGGAATTTTCTATGGAAAAACAGGGAATTTTCTCTGTGGAGTCTTCGTGTTCTTGTTTCAGCGGGCCTTAAGGGTACTGTCACGTCCAAAATGATGGGACGGACTGATCGAATGCTTTTGCGGGCCATTTTTCCCAACAGATTTCCAACACTCGTGTTTTTTCAGCCAAAAAAGGGCCCGAAAGGGAATTTTCTATGGAAAAACAGGGAATTTTCTCTGGGGAGTCTTCGTGTTCTTGTTTCAGCGGGCCTTAAGGGTATTGTGACGTCCAAAATGATGGGACGGATTGATCGAATGCTTTTGCCGGCCATTTTTCCCAGCAGATTTTCAACACTCGTGTTTTTTCGGCCAAAAAAGTGGGCCCGAAAGGGAATTTTCTATGGAAAAACAGGGAATTTTCTCTGTGGAGTCTTCGTGTTCTTGTTTCAGCGGGCCTTAAGGGTACTTTTTCCCAGTGACGTCCAAAATGATGGGACGGATTGATCGAATGCTTTTGCCGGCCATTTTTCCCAAACAGATTTTCAACACTCGTGTTTTTTCAGCCAAAAAAGGGCCCGAAAGGGAATTTTCTATGGAAAAACAGGGAATTTTCTCTGTGGAGTCTTCGTGTTCTTGTTTCAGCGGGCCTTAAGGGTACTTGTGACGTCCAAAATGATGGGACGGATTGATCGAATGCTTTTGCCGGCCATTTTTCCCAACAGATTTTCAACACTCGTGTTTTTTCAGGCCAAAAAAGGGCCCGAAAGGGAATTTTCTATGGAAAAACAGGGAATTTTCTCTGTGGAGTCTTCGTGTTCTTGTTTCAGCGGGCCTTAAGGGTACTTGTGACGTCCAAAATGATGGGACGGATTGATCGAATGCTTTTGCCTGCCATTTTTCCCAGCAGATTTTCAACACTCGTGTTTTTTCAGGCAAAAAAGGGCCCGAAAGGGAATTTTGTATGGAAAAACAGGGAATTTTCTCTGTGGAGTCTTCGTGTTCTTGTTTCAGCGGGCCTTAAGGGTACTGTGACGTCCAAAATGATGGGACGGATTGATCGAATGCTTTTGCCGGCCATTTTTCCCAAAAAAGCAGATTTTCAACACTCGTGTTTTTTCAGGCCAAAAAAGGGCCCGAAAGGGAATTTTCTATGGAAAAACAGGGAATTTTCTCTGTGGAGTCTTCGTGTTCTTGTTTCAGCGGGCCTTAAGGGTACTTGTGACGTCCAAAATGATGGGACGGATTGATCGAATGCTTTTGCCGGCCATTTTTCCCAAACAGATTTTCAACACTCGTGTTTTTTCAGGCCAAAAAAGGGCCCGAAAGGGAATTTTCTATGGAAAAACAGGGAATTTTCTCTGTGGAGTCTTCGTGTTCTTGTTTCAGCGGGCCTTAAGGGTACTTGTGACGTCCAAAATGATGGGACGGATTGATCGAATGCTTTTGCCGGCCATTTTTCCCAACAGATTTTCAACACTCGTGTTTTTTTTCAGCCAAAAAAGGGCCCGAAAGGGAATTTTCTATGGAAAAACAGGGAATTTTCTCTGTGGAGTCTTCGTGTTCTTGTTTCAGCGGGCCTTTAAGGGTACTTGTGACGTCCAAAATGATGGGACGGATTGATCGAATGCTTTTGCCGGCCATTTTTCCCAGCAGATTTTCAACACTCGTGTTTTTTCAGGCCAAAAAAGGCCCGAAAGGGAATTTTCTATGGAAAAACAGGGAATTTTCTCTGTGGAGTCTCTTCGTGTTCTTGTTTCAGCGGGCCTTAAGGGTACTGTGACGTCCCAAAATGATGGGACGGATTGATCGAATGCTTTTGCCGGCCATTTTTCCCAAACAGATTTTCAACACTCGTGTTTTTTCGGCCAAAAAAGGGCCCGAAAGGGAATTTTCTATGGAAAAACAGGGAATTTTCTCTGTGGAGTCTTCGTGTTCTTGTTTCAGCGGGCCTTAAGGGTACTTGTGACGTCCAAAATGATGGGACGGATTGATCGAATGCTTTTGCCGGCCATTTTTCCCAACAGATTTTCAACACTCGTGTTTTTTCAGGCCAAAAAAGGGCCCGAAAGGGAATTTTCTATGGAAAAACAGGGAATTTTCTCTGTGGAGTCTTCGTGTTCTTGTTTCAGCGGGCCTTAAGGGTACTTGTGACGTCCAAAATGATGGGACGGATTGATCGAATGCTTTTGCCGGCCATTTTTCCCAACAGATTTCCAACACTCGTGTTTTTTCAGCCAAAAAAGGGTCCGAAAGGGAATTTTCTGTGGAAAAACAGGGAATTTTCTCTGTGGAGCTTTCGTGTTCTTGTTTCAGCGGGCCTTAAGGGTACTGTGACGTCCAAAATGATGGGACGGATTTTATCGAATGCTTTTCCCGGCCATTTTCCCCACAGATTTCCGACACTCGTGTTTTTTCAGCCAAAAAAGGGCCCGAAAGGGAATTTTCTATGGAAAAACAGGGAATTTTCTCTGTGGAGTCTTCGTGTTCTTGTTTCAGCGGGCCTTAAGGGTACTTGTGACGTCCAAAATGATGGGACGGATTGATCGAATGCTTTTGCCGGCCATTTTTCCCAAAGCAGATTTTCAACACTCGTGTTTTTTCAGCCAAAAAAGGGCCCGAAAGGGAATTTTCTATGGAAAAACAGGGAATTTTCTCTGTGGAGTCTTCGTGTTCTTGTTTCAGCGGGCCTTAAGGGTACTTGTGACGTCCAAAATGATGGGACGGATTGATCGAATGCTTTTGCCCCATTTTTCCCAACAGATTTTCAACACTCGTGTTTTTTCAGGCCAAAAAAGGGCCCGAAAGGGAATTTTCTATGGAAAAACAGGGAATTTTCTCTGTGGAGTCTTCGTGTTCTTGTTTCAGCGGGCCTTAAGGGTACTGTGACGTCCAAAATGATGGGACGGATTGATCGAATGCTTTTGCCGGCCATTTTTCCCAAACAGATTTTCAACACTCGTGTTTTTTCAGCCAAAAAAGGGCCCGAAAGGGAATTTTCTATGGAAAAACAGGGAATTTTCTCTGTGGAGTCTTCGTGTTCTTGTTTCAGCGGGCCTTAAGGGTACTGTGACGTCCAAAATGATGGGACGGATTGATCGAATGCTTTTGCCGGCCATTTTTCCCAGCAGATTTTCAACACTCGTGTTTTTTCAGGCCAAAAAAGGCCCGAAAGGGAATTTTCTATGGAAAAACAGGGAATTTTCTCTGTGGAGTCTTCGTGTTCTTGTTTCAGCGGGCCTTAAGGGTACTTGTGACGTCCAAAATGATGGGACGGATTGATCGAATGCTTTTGCCGGCCATTTTTCTAAACAGATTTCCAACACTCGTGTTTTTTCAGCCAAAAAAGGGCCCGAAAGGGAATTTTCTATGGAAAAACAGGCAAAATTTTCTCTGTGGAGCTTTTGTGTTCTTGTTTCAGCGGGCCTTAAGGGTACTGTGATGTCCAAAATGATGGGACGGATTTTATCGAATGCTTTTCCCGGCCATTTTCCCCACAGATTTCCGACACTCGTGTTTTTCAGCCAAAAAAGGGCCCGAAAGGGAATTTTCTATGTAAAAACAGGGAATTTTCTCTGTGGAGTCTTCGTGTTCTTGTTTCAGCGGGCCTTACGGGTACTGTGACGTCCAAAATGATGGGACGGATTGATCGAATGCTTTTGCCGGCCATTTTTCCCAACAGATTTTCAACACTCGTGTTTTTTCAGGCCAAAAAAGGGCCCGAAAGGGAATTTTCTATGGAAAAACAGGGAATTTTCTCTGTGGAGTCTTCGTGTTCTTGTTTCAGCGGGCCTTAAGGGTACCGTGACGTCCAAAATGATGGGACGGATTGATCGAATGCTTTTGCCGGCCATTTTTCCCAACAGATTTTCAACACTCGTGTTTTTTCAGGCCAAAAAAGGGCCGAAAGGGAATTTTCTATGGAAAAACAGGGAATTTTCTCTGTGGAGTCTTCGTGTTCTTGTTTCAGCGGGCCTTAAGGGTACTGTGACGTCCAAAATGATGGGACGGATTGATCGAATGCTTTTGCCGGCCATTTTTCCCAAACAGATTTTCAACACTCGTGTTTTTTCAGCCAAAAAAGGGCCCGAAAGGGAATTTTCTATGGAAAAACAGGGAATTTTCTCTGTGGAGTCTTTCGTGTTCTTGTTTCAGCGGGCCTTAAGGGTACCGTGACGTCCAAAATGATGGGACGGATTGATCGAATGCTTTTGCCGGCCATTTTTCCCAGCAGATTTTCAACACTCGTGTTTTTTCAGCCAAAAAAGGGCCCGAAAGGGAATTTTCTATGGAAAAACAGGGAATTTTCTCTGTGGAGTCTTCGTGTTCTTGTTTCAGCGGGCCTTAAGGGTATTGTGACGTCCAAAATGATGGGACGGATTGATCGAATGCTTTTGCCGGCCATTTTTCCCAACAGATTTTCAACACTCGTGTTTTTTCAGGCCAAAAAAGGGCCCGAAAGGGAATTTTCTATGGAAAAACAGGGAATTTTCTCTGTGGAGTCTTCGTGTTCTTGTTTCAGCGGGCCTTAAGGGTACTTGTGACGTCCAAAATGATGGGACGGATTGATCGAATGCTTTTGCCGGCCATTTTTCCCAACAGATTTTCAACACTCGTGTTTTTTCAGCCAAAAAAGGGCCCGAAAGGGAATTTTCTATGGAAAAACAGGGAATTTTCTCTGTGGAGTCTTCGTGTTCTTGTTTCAGCGGGCCTTAAGGGTACCGTGACGTCCAAAATGATGGGACGGATTGATCGAATGCTTTTGCCGGCCATTTTTCCCAGCAGATTTTCAACACTCGTGTTTTTTCAGGCCAAAAAAGGGCCCGAAAGGGAATTTTCTATGGAAAAACAGGGAATTTTCTCTGTGGAGTCTTCGTGTTCTTGTTTCAGCGGGCCTTAAGGGTATTGTGACGTCCAAAATGATGGGACGGATTGATCGAATGCTTTTGCCGGCCATTTTTCCCAAAAGCAGATTTTCAACACTCGTGTTTTTTCAGCCAAAAAAGGGCCCGAAAGGGAATTTTCTATGGAAAAACAGGGAATTTTCTCTGTGGAGTCTTCGTGTTCTTGTTTCAGCGGGCCTTAAGGGTACTGTGACGTCCAAAATGATGGGACGGATTGATCGAATGCTTTTGCCGGCCATTTTTCCCAAACAGAGATTTTCAACACTCGTGTTTTTTCAGCCAAAAAAGGGCCCGAAAGGGAATTTTCTATGGAAAAACAGGGAATTTTCTCTGTGGAGTCTTCGTGTTCTTGTTTCAGCGGGCCTTAAGGGTACTTGTGACGTCCAAAATGATGGGACGGATTGATCGAATGCTTTTGCCGGCCATTTTTCCCAAAGCAGATTTTCAACACTCGTGTTTTTTCAGGCCAAAAAAGGGCCCGAAAGGGAATTTTCTATGGAAAAACAGGGAATTTTCTCTGTGGAGTCTTCGTGTTCTTGTTTCAGCGGGCCTTAAGGGTACTTGTGACGTCCAAAATGATGGGACGGATTGATCGAATGCTTTTGCCGGCCATTTTTCCCAAAGATTTTCAACACTCGTGTTTTTTCAGCCAAAAAAGGGCCCGAAAGGGAATTTTCTATGGAAAAACAGGGAATTTTCTCTGTGGAGTCTTCGTGTTCTTGTTTCAGCGGGCCTTAAGGGTACCGTGACGTCCAAAATGATGGGACGGATTGATCGAATGCTTTTGCCGGCCATTTTTCCCAACAGATTTTCAACACTCGTGTTTTTTCAGCCAAAAAAGGGCCCGAAAGGGAATTTTCTATGGAAAAACAGGGAATTTTCTCTGTGGAGTCTTCGTGTTCTTGTTTCAGCGGGCCTTAAGGGTACTTGTGACGTCCAAAATGATGGGACGGATTGATCGAATGCTTTTGCCGGCCATTTTTCCCAACAGATTTTCAACACTCGTGTTTTTTCAGCCAAAAAAGGGCCCGAAAGGGAATTTTCTATGGAAAAACAGGGAATTTTCTCTGTGGAGTCTTCGTGTTCTTGTTTCAGCGGGCCTTAAGGGTACTGTGACGTCCAAAATGATGGGACGGATTGATCGAATGCTTTTGCCGGCCATTTTTCCCAAAGAGATTTTCCAACACTCGTGTTTTTTCAGCCAAAAAAGGGCCCGAAAGGGAATTTTCTATGGAAAAACAGGGAATTTTCTCTGTGGAGTCTTCGTGTTCTTGTTTCAGCGGGCCTTAAGGGTACTTGTGACGTCCAAAATGATGGGACGGATTGATCGAATGCTTTTGCCGGCCATTTTTCCCAAGAGATTTTCAACACTCGTGTTTTTTCAGCCAAAAAAGGCCCGAAAGGGAATTTTCTATGGAAAAACAGGGAATTTTCTCTGTGGAGTCTTCGTGTTCTTGTTTCAGCGGGCCTTAAGGGTACTTGTGACGTCCAAAATGATGGGACGGATTGATCGAATGCTTTTGCCGGCCATTTTTCCCAAAGCAGATTTTCAACACTCGTGTTTTTTCAGCCAAAAAGGGCCCGAAAGGGAATTTTCTATGGAAAAACAGGGAATTTTCTCTGTGGAGTCTTCGTGTTCTTGTTTCAGCGGGCCTTAAGGGTACTTGTGACGTCCAAAATGATGGGACGGATTGATCGAATGCTTTTGCCGGCCATTTTTCCCAAACAGATTTTCAACACTCGTGTTTTTTCAGCCAAAAAAGGGCCCGAAAGGGAATTTTCTATGGAAAAACAGGGAATTTTCTCTGTGGAGTCTTCGTGTTCTTGTTTCAGCGGGCCTTAAGGGTATTGTGTGACGTCCAAAATGATGGGACGGATTGATCGAATGCTTTTGCCGGCCATTTTTCCCAACAGATTTTCAACACTCGTGTTTTTTCAGCCAAAAAAGGCCCGAAAGGGAATTTTCTATGGAAAAACAGGGAATTTTCTCTGTGGAGTCTTCGTGTTCTTGTTTCAGCGGGCCTTAAGGGTACTGTGACGTCCAAAATGATGGGACGGATTGATCGAATGCTTTTGCCGGCCATTTTTCCCAAACAGATTTTCAACACTCGTGTTTTTTCAGCCAAAAAAGGCCCGAAAGGGAATTTTCTATGGAAAAACAGGGAATTTTCTCTGTGGAGTCTTCGTGTTCTTGTTTCAGCGGGCCTTAAGGGTACTTGTGACGTCCAAAATGATGGGACGGATTGATCGAATGCTTTTGCCGGCCATTTTTTCCAACAGATTTCCAACTCTCGTGTTTTTTCAGCGAAAAAATGGCCGGGAAGGGAATATTCTATGGAAAAACAGGGAATTTTCTCTCTGGAGTCTTCGTGTTCTTGTTTCAGCGGGCCTTAAGGGTACTGTGACGTCCAAAATGATGGGACGGATTGATCGAATGCTTTTGCCGGCCATTTTTCCCAAAATGATGGGACAGATTTTCCAACACTCGTGTTTTTTCAGCCAAAAAAGGGCCCGAAAGGGAATTTTCTATGGAAAAACAGGGAATTTTCTCTGTGGAGTCTTCGTGTTCTTGTTTCAGCGGGCCTTAAGGGTACTTGTGACGTCCAAAATGATGGGACGGATTGATCGAATGCTTTTGCCGGCCATTTTTCCCAAGATTTTTTCAACACTCGTGTTTTTTCAGCCAAAAAAGGGCCCGAAAGGGAATTTTCTATGGAAAAACAGGGAATTTTCTCTGTGGAGTCTTCGTGTTCTTGTTTCAGCGGGCCTTAAGGGTACCGTGACGTCCAAAATGATGGGACGGATTGATCGAATGCTTTTGCCGGCCATTTTTCCCAACAGATTTTCAACACTCGTGTTTTTTCAGCCAAAAAAGGGCCGAAAGGGAATTTTCTATGGAAAAACAGGGAATTTTCTCTGTGGAGTCTTCGTGTTCTTGTTTCAGCGGGCCTTAAGGGTACTTGTGACGTCCAAAATGATGGGACGGATTGATCGAATGCTTTTGCCGGCCATTTTTCCCAGCAGATTTTCAACACTCGTGTTTTTTCAGGCCAAAAAAGGGCCCGAAAGGGAATTTTCTATGGAAAAACAGGGAATTTTCTCTGTGGAGTCTTCGTGTTCTTGTTTCAGCGGGCCTTAAGGGTACCGTGACGTCCAAAATGATGGGACGGATTGATCGAATGCTTTTGCCGGCCATTTTTCCCAACAGATTTTCAACACTCGTGTTTTTTCAGCCAAAAAAGGGCCCGAAAGGGAATTTTCTATGGAAAAACAGGGAATTTTCTCTGTGGAGTCTTTCGTTTCTTGTTTCAGCGGGCCTTAAGGGTATTGTGACGTCCAAAATGATGGGACGGATTGATCGAATGCTTTTGCCGCCATTTTCCCAACAGATTTTCAACACTCGTGTTTTTTCAGCCAAAAAAGGGCCCGAAAGGGAATTTTCTATGGAAAAACAGGGAATTTTCTCTGTGGAGTCTTCGTGTTCTTGTTTCAGCGGGCCTTAAGGGTACTTGTGACGTCCAAAATGATGGGACGGATTGATCGAATGCTTTTTGCCGGCCATTTTTCCCAACAGATTTTCAACACTCGTGTTTTTTCAGCCAAAAAAGGCCCGAAAGGGAATTTTCTATGGAAAAACAGGGAATTTTCTCTGTGGAGCTTTTGTGTTCTTGTTTCAGCGGGCCTTAAGGGTACTGTGACGTCCAAAATGATGGGACGGATTGATCGAATGCTTTTGCGGCCATTTTTCTAAACAGATTTCCAACACTCGTGTTTTTTCAGCCAAAAAAGGGCCCGAAAGGGAATTTTCTATGGAAAAACAGGGAATTTTCTCTGTGGAGTCTTCGTGTTCTTGTTTCAGCGGGCCTTAGGGTACTTGTGACGTCCAAAATGATGGGACGGATTGATCGAATGCTTTTGCCGGCCATTTTTCCCAAAGATTTTCAACACTCGTGTTTTTTCAGCCAAAAAGGGCCCGAAAGGGAATTTTCTATGGAAAAACAGGGAATTTTCTCTGTGGAGTCTTCGTGTTCTTGTTTCAGCGGGCCTTAAGGGTACCGTGACGTCCAAAATGATGGGACGGATTGATCGAATGCTTTTGCCGGCCATTTTTCCCATCAGATTTTCAACACTCGTGTTTTTTCAGCCAAAACAGGGCCCGAAAGGGAATTTTGTATGGAAAAACAGGGAATTTTCTCTGTGGAGTCTTCGTGTTCTTGTTTCAGCGGGCATTAAGGGTACTGTGACGTCCAAAATGATGGGACGGATTGATCGAATGCTTTTGCCTGCCATTTTTCCCAAACAGATTTTTAAACACTCGTGTTTTTTCAGCCAAAAAAGGGCCCGAAAGGGAATTTTCTATTGAAAAACATGGAATTTTCTCTGTGGAGTCTTCGTGTTCTTGTTTCAGCGGGCCTTAAGGGTACTGTGACGTCCAAAATGATGGGACGGATTGATCGAATGCTTTTGCCGGCCATTTTTCCCAAACAGATTTTCAACACTCGTGTTTTTTCAGGCCAAAAAAGTGGGCCCGAAAGGGAATTTTCTATGGAAAAACAGGGAATTTTCTCTGTGGAGTCTTCGTGTTCTTGTTTCAGCGGGCCTTAAGGGTACTTGTGACGTCCAAAATGATGGGACGGATTGATCGAATGCTTTTGCCGGCCATTTTTCCCAAAGAGATTTTCAACACTCGTGTTTTTTCAGGCCAAAAAAGGGCCCGAAAGGGAATTTTCTATGGAAAAACAGGGAATTTTCTCTGTGGAGTCTTCGTGTTCTTGTTTCAGCGGGCCTTAAGGGTACTTGTGACGTCCAAAATGATGGGACGGATTGATCGAATGCTTTTGCCGGCCATTTTTCCCAACAGATTTTCAACACTCGTGTTTTTTTTTCAACACTCGTGTTTTTTCAGCCAAAAAAGGGCCCGAAAGGGAATTTTCTATGGAAAAACAGGGAATTTTCTCTGTGGAGCTTTTCTGTTCTTGTTTCAGCGGGCCTTAAGGGTACTGTGACGTCCAAAATGATGGGACGGATTGATCGAATGGTTTTGCCGGCCATTTTCCCCACAGATTTCCGACACTCGTGTTTTTTCAGCCAAAAAAGGGCCCGAAAGGGAATTTTCTATGGAAAAACAGGGAATTTTCTCTGTGGAGCTTTCGTGTTGTTGTTTCAGCGGGCCTTAAGGGTATTGTGACGTCCAAAAAGATGGGACCGATTGATGGAATGCTTTTGCCGGCCATTTTTCCCAACAGATATCCAACACTCGTGTTTTTTCAGCCAAAAAAGGGCCCGAAAGGGAATTTTCTATGGAAAAACAGGGAATTTTCTCTGTGGAGCTTTCGTGTTCTTGTTTCAGCGGGCCTTAAGGGTATTGTGACGTCCAAAATGATGGGACGGATTGATCGAATGCTTTTGCCGGCCATTTTTCCCAGCAGATTTTCAACACTCGTGTTTTTCAGGCCAAAAAAGGGCCCGAAAGGGAATTTTCTATGGAAAAACAGGGAATTTTCTCTGTGGAGTCTTCGTGTTCTTGTTTCAGCGGGCCTTAAGGGTATTGTGACGTCCAAAATGATGGGACGGATTGATCGAATGCTTTTGCCGGCCATTTTTCCCAAGCAGATTTTCAACACTCGTGTTTTTTTCAGGCCAAAAAAGTGCCCGAAAGGGAATTTTCTATGGAAAAACAGGGAATTTTCTCTGTGGAGCTTTCGTGTTCTTGTTTCAGCGGGCCTTAAGGGTATTGTGACGTCCAAAATGATGGGACGGATTGATCGAATGCTTTTGCCGGCCATTTTTCCCAACAGATATCCAACACTCGTGTTTTTTCAGGCCAAAAAAGGGCCCGAAAGGGAATTTTCTATGGAAAAACAGGGAATTTTCTCTGTGGAGTCTTCGTGTTCTTGTTTCAGCGGGCCTTAAGGGTACCGTGACGTCCAAAATGATGGGACGGATTGATCGAATGCTTTTGCCGGCCATTTTTCCCAGCAGATTTTCAACACTCGTGTTTTTTCAGCCAAAAAAGGGCCCGAAAGGGAATTTTCTATGGAAAAACAGGGAATTTTCTCTGTGGAGTCTTCGTGTTCTTGTTTCAGCGGGCCTTAAGGGTATTGTGACGTCCAAAATGATGGGACGGATTGATCGAATGCTTTTGCCGGCCATTTTTCCCAAACAGATTTTCAACACTCGTGTTTTTTCAGCCAAAAAAGGGCCCGAAAGGGAATTTTCTATGGAAAAACAGGGAATTTTCTCTGTGGAGTCTTCGTGTTCTTGTTTCAGCGGGCCTTAAGGGTACTTGTGACGTCCAAAATGATGGGACGGATTGATCGAATGCTTTTGCCGGCCATTTTTCCCAAACAGATTTTCAACACTCGTGTTTTTTCAGCCAAAAAAGGCCCGAAAGGGAATTTTCTATGGAAAAACAGGGAATTTTCTCTGTGGAGTCTTCGTGTTCTTGTTTCAGCGGGCCTTAAGGGTACCGTGACGTCCAAAATGATGGGACGGATTGATCGAATGCTTTTGCCGGCCATTTTTCCCAAACAGATTTTCAACACTCGTGTTTTTTCAGCCAAAAAAGGGCCCGAAAGGGAATTTTCTATGGAAAAACAGGGAATTTTCTCTGTGGAGTCTTTGTTCTTTCTTGTTTCAGCGGGCCTTAAGGGTATTGTGACGTCCAAAATGATGGGACGGATTGATCGAATGCTTTTGCCGGCCATTTTTCCCAACAGATATCCAACACTCGTGTTTTTTCAGCCAAAAAAGGTCCCGAAAGGGAATTTTCTATGGAAAAACAGGGAATTTTCTATGTGGAGCTTTCGTGTTCTTGTTTCAGCTGGCCTGAAGGGTACCGTGACGTCCCAAAATGATGGGACGGATTGATCGAATGCTTTTGCCGGCCATTTTTCCCAACAGATTTTCAACACTCGTGTTTTTTCAGCCAAAAAAGGGCCCGAAAGGGAATTTTCTATGGAAAAACAGGGAATTTTCTCTGTGGAGTCTTCGTGTTCTTGTTTCAGCGGGCTTTAAGGGTACTGTGACGTCCAAAATGATGGGACGGATTGATCGAATGCTTTTGCCGGCCATTTTTCCCAGCAGATTTTCAACACTCGTGTTTTTTCAGCCAAAAAAGGGCCCGAAAGGGAATTTTGTATGGAAAAACAGGGAATTTTCTCTGTGGAGTCTTCGTGTTCTTGTTTCAGCGGGCCTTATGGGTATTGTGACGTCCAAAATGATGGGACGGATTGATCGAATGCTTTTGCCGGCCATTTTTCCCAAGATTTTCAAACAGATTTTCAACACTCGTGTTTTTTCAGCCAAAAAAGGCCCGAAAGGGAATTTTCTATGGAAAAACAGGGAATTTTCTCTGTGGAGTCTTCGTGTTCTTGTTTCAGCGGGCCTTAAGGGTACTTGTGACGTCCAAAATGATGGGACGGATTGATCGAATGCTTTTGCCGGCCATTTTTCCCAGATTTTCAACACTCGTGTTTTTTCAGGCCAAAAAAGGCCCGAAAGGGAATTTTCTATGGAAAAACAGGGAATTTTCTCTGTGGAGTCTTTCGTGTTCTTGTTTCAGCGGGCCTTAAGGGTACCGTGACGTCCAAAATGATGGGACGGATTGATCGAATGCTTTTGCCGGCCATTTTTCCCAGCAGATTTTCCAACACTCGTGTTTTTTCAGCCAAAAAAGGGCCCGAAAGGGAATTTTCTATGGAAAAACAGGGAATTTTCTCTGTGGAGCTTTCGTGTTCTTGTTTCAGCGGGCCTTAAGGGTATTGTGACGTCCAAAATGATGGGACGGATTGATCGAATGCTTTTGCCGGCCATTTTTCCCAACAGATTTTCAACACTCGTGTTTTTTCAGGCCAAAAAAGGGCCCGAAAGGGAATTTTCTATGGAAAAACAGGGAATTTTCTCTGTGGAGTCTTCGTGTTCTTGTTTCAGCGGGCCTTAAGGGTACCGTGACGTCCAAAATGATGGGACGGATTGATCGAATGCTTTTGCCGGCCATTTTTCCCAACAGATTTTCAACACTCGTGTTTTTTCAGCCAAAAAAGGGCCCGAAAGGGAATTTTCTATGGAAAAACAGGGAATTTTCTCTGTGGAGTCTTCGTGTTCTTGTTTCAGCGGGCCTTAAGGGTATTGTGACGTCCAAAATGATGGGACGGATTGATCGAATGCTTTTGCCGGCCATTTTTCCCAAGATTTTTTCAACACTCGTGTTTTTTTCAGCCAAAAAAGGGCCCGAAAGGGAATTTTCTATGGAAAAACAGGGAATTTTCTCTGTGGAGTCTTCGTGTTCTTGTTTCAGCGGGCCTTAAGGGTACTTGTGACGTCCAAAATGATGGGACGGATTGATCGAATGCTTTTGCCGGCCATTTTTCCCAACAGATTTTCAACACTCGTGTTTTTTCAGCCAAAAAAGGGCCCGAAAGGGAATTTTCTATGGAAAAACAGGGAATTTTCTCTGTGGAGCTTCGTGTTCTTGTTTCAGCGGGCCTTAAGGGTACTTGTGACGTCCAAAATGATGGGACGGATTGATCGAATGCTTTTGCCGGCCATTTTTCCCAAAAAGATTTTCAACACTCGTGTTTTTTCAGCCAAAAAAGGCCCGAAAGGGAATTTTCTATGGAAAAACAGGGAATTTTCTCTGTGGAGTCTTCGTGTTCTTGTTTCAGCGGGCCTTAAGGGTACTTGTGACGTCCAAAATGATGGGACGGATTGATCGAATGCTTTTGCCGGCCATTTTTCCCAACAGATTTTCCAACACTCGTGTTTTTTCAGCCAAAAAAGGGCCCGAAAGGGAATTTTCTATGGAAAAACAGGGAATTTTCTCTGTGGAGTCTTCGTGTTCTTGTTTCAGCGGGCCTTAAGGGTACCGTGACGTCCAAAATGATGGGACGGATTGATCGAATGCTTTTGCCGGCATTTTTCCCAAACAGATTTTCAACACTCGTGTTTTTTCAGCCAAAAAAGGCCCGAAAGGGAATTTTCTATGGAAAAACAGGGAATTTTCTCTGTGGAGTCTTCGTGTTCTTGTTTCAGCGGGCCTTAAGGGTACCGTGACGTCCAAAATGATGGGACGGATTGATCGAATGCTTTTGCCGGCCATTTTTCCCAAACAGATTTCAACACTCGTGTTTTTTCAGCCAAAAAAAGGCCCGAAAGGGAATTTTCTATGGAAAAACAGGGAATTTTCTCTGTGGAGTCTTCGTGTTCTTGTTTCAGCGGGCCTTAAGGGTATTGTGACGTCCAAAATGATGGGACGGATTGATCGAATGCTTTTGCCGGCCATTTTTCCCAAAATGAGATTTTCAACACTCGTGTTTTTTCAGCCAAAAAAGGGCCCGAAAGGGAATTTTCTATGGAAAAACAGGGAATTTTCTCTGTGGAGTCTTCGTGTTCTTGTTTCAGCGGGCCTTAAGGGTACTGTGACGTCCAAAATGATGGGACGGATTGATCGAATGCTTTTGCCGGCCATTTTTCCCAGCAGATTTTCAACACTCGTGTTTTTTCAGCCAAAAAAGGCCCGAAAGGGAATTTTCTATGGAAAAACAGGGAATTTTCTCTGTGGAGTCTTTCGTGTTCTTGTTTCAGCGGGCCTTAAGGGTACTTGTGACGTCCAAAATGATGGGACGGATTGATCGAATGCTTTTGCCGGCCATTTTTCCGAACAGATTTTCAACACTCGTATTTTTTCAGCCAAAAAAGGGCCCGAAAGGGAATTTTCTATGGAAAAACAGGGAATTTTCTCTGTGGAGCTTTCGTGTTCTTGTTTCAGCGGGCCTTAAGGGTATTGTGACGTCCAAAATGATGGGACGGATTGATCGAATGCTTTTCCCGGCCATTTTCCCCACAGATTTCCGACACTCGTGTTTTTTCAGCCAAAAAAGGGCCCGAAAGGGAATTTTCTATGGAAAAACAGGGAATTTTCTCTGTGGAGCTTTCGTGTTCTTGTTTCAGCGGGCCTTAAGGGTATTGTGACGTCCAAAATGATGGGACGGATTGATCGAATGCTTTTCCGGCCATTTTTTTAAACAGATTTCCAACACTCGTGTTTTTTCAGCCAAAAAAGGGCCCGAAAGGGAATTTTCTATGGAAAAAAGGGAATTTTCTCTGTGGAGCTTTCGTGTTCTTGTTTCAGCGGGCCTTAAGGGTACTGTGACGTCCAAAATGATGGGACGGAATGATCGAATGCTTTTGCCGGCCATTTTTCCCAACAGATTTTCAACACTCGTGTTTTTTCAGCCAAAAAAGGCCCGAAAGGGAATTTTCTATGGAAAAACAGGGAATTTTCTCTGTGGAGTCTTCGTGTTCTTGTTTCAGCGGGCCTTAAGGGTATTGTGACGTCCAAAATGATGGGACGGATTGATCGAATGCTTTTGCCGGCCATTTTTCCCAAACAGATTTTCAACACTCGTGTTTTTTCAGCCAAAAAAGGGCCCGAAAGGGAATTTTCTATGGAAAAACAGGGAATTTTCTCTGTGGAGTCTTCGTGTTCTTGTTTCAGCGGGCCTTAAGGGTACTTGTGACGTCCAAAATGATGGGACGGATTGATCGAATGCTTTTGCCGGCCATTTTTCCCAGCAGATTTTCAACACTCGTGTTTTTTCAGCCAAAAAAGGGCCCGAAAGGGAATTTTCTATGGAAAAACAGGGAATTTTCTCTGTGGAGTCTTCGTGTTCTTGTTTCAGCGGGCCTTAAGGGTATTGTGACGTCCAAAATGATGGGACGGATTGATCGAATGCTTTTGCCGGCCATTTTTCTAAACAGATTTCCAACACTCGTGTTTTTTCAGCCAAAAAAGGGCCCGAAAGGGAATTTTCTATGGAAAAAAGGGAATTTTCTCTGTGGAGCTTTCGTGTTCTTGTTTCAGCTGGCCTGAAGGATACTGTGTCGTCCAAAATGATGGGACGGATTGATCGAATGCTTTTGCCGGCCATTTTTCTAAACAGATTTCCAAAACTCGTGTTTTTTCAGCCAAAAAAGGGCCCGAAAGGGAATTTTCTATGGAAAAACAGGGAATTTTCTCTGTGGAGCTTTCGTGTTGTTGTTTCAGCGGGCCTTAAGGGTATTGTGACGTCCAAAATGATGGGACGGATTGATCGAATGCTTTTGCCGGCCATTTTTCCCAACAGATTTTCAACACTCGTGTTTTTTCAGCCAAAAAAGGGCCCGAAAGGGAATTTTCTATGGAAAAACAGGGAATTTTCTCTGTGGAGTCTTCGTGTTCTTGTTTCAGCGGGCCTTAAGGGTACTTGTGACGTCCAAAATGATGGGACGGATTGATCGAATGCTTTTGCCGGCCATTTTTCCCAACAGATTTTCCAACACTCGTGTTTTTTCAGCCAAAAAAGGGCCCGAAAGGGAATTTTCTATGGAAAAACAGGGAATTTTCTCTGTGGAGTCTTCGTGTTCTTGTTTCAGCGGGCCTTAAGGGTACCGTGACGTCCAAAATGATGGGACGGATTGATCGAATGCTTTTGCCGGCCATTTTTCCCAAAACAGATTTTCAACACTCGTGTTTTTTCGGCCAAAAAAAGGCCCGAAAGGGAATTTTCTATGGAAAAACAGGGAATTTTCTCTGTGGAGCTTTCGTGTTCTTGTTTCAGCGGGCCTTAAGGGTACCGTGTGACGTCCAAAATGATGGGACGGATTGATCGAATGCTTTTGCCGGCCATTTTTCCCAACAGATTTTCCAACACTCGTGTTTTTTCAGCCAAAAAAGGGCCCGAAAGGGAATTTTCTATGGAAAAACAGGGAATTTTCTCTGTGGAGTCTTCGTGTTCTTGTTTCAGCGGGCCTTAAGGGTACTGTGACGTCCAAAATGATGGGACGGACTGATCGAATGCTTTTGCCGGCCATTTTTCCCAACAGATTTTCAACACTCGTGTTTTTTCGGCCAAAAAAGTGCCCGAAAGGGAATTTTCTATGGAAAAACAGGGAATTTTCTCTGTGGAGTCTTCGTGTTCTTGTTTCAGCGGGCTTTAAGGGTACTGTGACGTCCAAAATGATGGGACGGATTGTATCGAATGCTTTTCCCGGCCATTTTTCCCACAGATTTTCCAACACTCGTGTTTTTTCAGCCCAAAAAATGGCCCGAAAGGGAATTTTCTATGGAAAAATAGGGAATTTTCTCTGTGGAGTCTTCGTGTTCTTGTTTCAGCGGGCCTTAAGGGTACCGTGACGTCCAAAATGATGGGACGGATTGATCGAATGCTTTTGCCGGCCATTTTTCCCAAAGATTTTCAACACTCGTGTTTTTTCAGGCCAAAAAAATAAAAGCCCGAAAGGGAATTTTCTATGGAAAAACAGGGAATTTTCTCTGTGGAGCTTTCGTGTTCTTGTTTCAGCGGGCCTTAAGGGTACTTGTGACGTCCAAAATGATGGGACGGATTGATCGAATGCTTTTGCCGGCCATTTTTCCCAACAGATTTTCAACACTCGTGTTTTTTCAGCCAAAAAAGGCCCGAAAGGGAATTTTCTATGGAAAAACAGGGAATTTTCTCTGTGGAGTCTTCGTGTTCTTGTTTCAGCGGGCCTTAAGGGTATTGTGACGTCCAAAATGATGGGACGGATTGATCGAATGCTTTTGCCGGCCATTTTTCCCAAACAGATTTTCAACACTCGTGTTTTTTCAGCCAAAAAAGGCCCGAAAGGGAATTTTCTATGGAAAAACAGGGAATTTTCTCTGTGGAGCTTTCGTGTTCTTGTTTCAGCGGGCCTTAAGGGTACTTGTGACGTCCAAAATGATGGGACGGATTGATCGAATGCTTTTGCCGGCCATTTTTCCAACAGATTTCCAACACTCGTGTTTTTTCAGCCAAAAAAGGGCCCGAAAGGGAATTTTCTATGGAAAAACAGGGAATTTTCTCTGTGGAGCTTTCGTGTTCTTGTTTCAGCGGGCCTTAAGGGTATTGTGACGTCCAAAATGATGGGACGGATTGATCGAATGCTTTTGCCGGCCATTTTTCCCAGATTTTCAACACTCGTGTTTTTTCGCCAAAAAGGGCCCGAAAGGGAATTTTCTATGGAAAAACAGGGAATTTTCTCTGTGGAGCTTTCGTGTTCTTGTTTCAGCGGGCCTTAAGGGTATTGTGACGTCCAAAATGATGGGACGGATTGATCGAATGCTTTTGCCGGCCATTTTTCTAAACAGATTTCCAACACTCGTGTTTTTTCAGCCAAAAAAGGGCCCGAAAGGGAATTTTCTATGGAAAAACAGGGAATTTTCTCTGTGGAGCTTCGTGTTCTTGTTTCAGCGGGCCTTAAGGGTACTGTGACGTCCAAAATGATGGGACGGATTGATCGAATGCTTTTGCCGGCCATTTTTCCCAAACAGATTTTCCAACACTCGTGTTTTTCAGCCAAAAAAGGGCCCGAAAGGGAATTTTCTATGGAAAAACAGGGAATTTTCTCTGTGGAGCTTTCGTGTTCTTGTTTCAGCGGGCCTTAAGGGTATTGTGACGTCCAAAATGATGGGACGGATTGATCGAATGCTTTTGCCGCCATTTTTCCCAACAGATTTTCAACACTCGTGTTTTTTCAGCCAAAAAAAGGGCCCGAAAGGGAATTTTCTATGGAAAAACAGGGAATTTTCTCTGTGGAGCTCTTCGTGTTCTTGTTTCAGCGGGCCTTAAAAAAGGGTACCGTGATGTCCAAAATGATGGGACGGATTGATCGAATGCTTTTGCCGCCATTTTTCCCAACAGATTTCCAACACTCGTGTTTTTTCAGCCAAAAAAGGGCCCGAAAGGGAATTTTCTATGGAAAAACAGGGAATTTTCTCTGTGGAGCTTTCGTGTTGTTGTTTCAGCGGGCCTTAAGGGTATTGTGATGTCCAAAATGATGGGACGGATTGATCGAATGCTTTTGCCGGCCATTTTTCCCACAGATTTCCAACACTCGTGTTTTTTCAGCCAAAAAATGGCCCGAAAGGGAATTTTCTATGGAAAAACAGGGAATTTTCTCTGTGGAGTCTTCGTGTTCTTGTTTCAGCGGGCCTTAAGGGTACCGTGACGTCCAAAATGATGGGACGGATTGATCGAATGCTTTTGCCGCCATTTTTCCCAAAAGATTTCCAACACTCGTGTTTTTTCAGCCAAAAAAGGGCCCGAAAGGGAATTTTCTATGGAAAAACAGGGAATTTTCTCTGTGGAGCTTTCGTGTTCTTGTTTCAGCGGGCCTTACGGGTACTTGTGATGTCCAAAATGATGGGACGGATTGATCGAATGCTTTTGCCGGCCATTTTTCCCAAACAGATTTTCAACACTCGTGTTTTTCAGCCAAAAAAAATGGCCCGAAAGGGAATTTTCTATGGAAAAACAGGGAATTTTCTCTCGTGGAGTCTTCGTGTTCTTGTTTCAGCGGGCCTTAAGGGTATTGTGACGTCCAAAATGATGGGACGGATTGATCGAATGCTTTTGCCGGCCATTTTTCCAACAGATTTTCAACACTCGTGTTTTTTCAGCCAAAAAGGGCCCGAAAGGGAATTTTCTATGGAAAAACAGGGAATTTTCTCTGTGGAGCTTTCGTGTTCTTGTTTCAGCGGGCCTTAAGGGTACTGTGATGTCCAAAATGATGGGACGGATTGATCGAATGCTTTTGCCGGCCATTTTTCTAAACAGATTTCCAACACTCGTGTTTTTTCAGCCAAAAAAGGGCCCGAAAGGGAATTTTCTATGGAAAAACAGGGAATTTTCTCTGTGGAGCTTTCGTGTTCTTGTTTCAGCGGGCCTTAAGGGTACTGTGACGTCCAAAATGATGGGACGGATTGATAGAATTCTTTTGCCGGCCATTTTTCCCAACAGATTTCCAACACTCGTGTTTTTTCAAAAAAAAAAAGGGCCCGAAAGGGAATTTTCTATGGAAAAACAGGGAATTTTCTGTGGAGCTTTCGTGTTCTTGTTTCAGCGGGCCTTAAGGGTACTTGTGATGTCCAAAATGATGGGACGGATTGATCGAATGCTTTTGCCGGCCATTTTTCCCAACAGATTTTCAACACTCGTGTTTTTTCGGCCAAAAAAGTGGCCCGAAAGGGAATTTTCTATGGAAAAACAGGGAATTTTCTCTGTGGAGCTTCGTGTTCTTGTTTCAGCGGGCCTTAAGGGTACTGTGACGTCCAAAATGATGGGACGGATTGATCGAATGCTTTTGCCGGCCATTTTTCCCAGCAGATTTCCAACACTCGTGTTTTTTAGCCAAAAAAGGGCCCGAAAGGGAATTTTCTATGGAAAAACAGGGAATTTTCTCTGTGGAGCTTTCGTGTTCTTGTTTCAGCGGGCCTTAAGGGTATTGTGACGTCCAAAATGATGGGACGGATTGATCGAATGCTTTTGCCGGCCATTTTTCCCACAGATTTTCCAACACTCGTGTTTTTTCAGCCAAAAAAGGGCCCGAAAGGGAATTTTCTATGGAAAAACAGGGAATTTTCTCTGTGGAGTCTTCGTGTTCTTGTTTCAGCGGGCCTTAAGGGTATGCTGTGATGTCCAAAATGATGGGACGGATTGATCGAATGCTTTTGCCGGCCATTTTTCTAAACAGATTTCCAACACTCGTGTTTTTTCAGCCAAAAAAGGCCCGAAAGGGAATTTTCTATGGAAAAACAGGGAATTTTCTCTGTGGAGCTTTCGTGTTCTTGTTTCAGCGGGCCTTAAGGGTACTGTGACGTCCAAAATGATGGGACGGACTGATCGAATGCTTTTGCCGAAGCCATTTTTCCCAACAGATTTCCAACACTCGTGTTTTTTCGGCAAAAAAGGCCCGAAAGGGAATTTTCTATGGAAAAACAGGGAATTTTCTCTCGTGGAGCTTTCGTGTTCTTGTTTCAGCGGGCCTTAAGGGTGCTTGTGACGTCCAAAATGATGGGACGGATTTTATCGAATGCTTTTCCCGGCCATTTTCCCCACAGATTTCCGACACTCGTGTTTTTTCAGCCAAAAAAGGGCCCGAAAGGGAATTTTCTATGGAAAAACAGGGAATTTTCTCTGTGGAGCTTTCGTGTTCTTGTTTTAGCGCGACTTCAGGCACTTGTTATGTCCAAAATGATGGGACGGATTGATCGAATGCTTTTGCCAGCCATGATTCTCATCGGATTTCCAACACTCGTGTTTTTTCAGCCAAAAAAGGGCCCGAAAGGGAATTTTCTAAGGAAAAACAGGGAATTTTCTCTGTAGAGCCTTCGTGTTCTTGTTTCAGCGGGCCTTAAGGGTATGCTGTGATGTCCAAAATGATGGGACGGATTGATCGAATGCTTTTGCCGGCCATTTTTCCCAAACAGATTTTCAACACTCGTGTTTTTTCAGCCAAAAAAGGGCCCGAAAGGGAATTTTCTATGGAAAAACAGGGAATTTTCTCTGTGGAGCTTTCGTGTTGTTGTTTCAGCGGGCCTTAAGGGTATTGTGATGTCCAAAATGATGGGACGGATTGCTCGAATGCTTTTGCCGGCCATTTTTCTAAATAGATTTCCAACACTCGTGTTTTTTCAGCCAAAAAAGGTCCCGAAAGGGAATTTTCAATGGAAAAACAGGGAATTTTCTCTGTGGAGCTTTCGTGTTCTTGTTTCAACGGGCCTTAAGGGTACTGTGATGTCCAAAATGATGGGACGGATTGATCGAATGCTTTTGCCATTTTTCCCAACAGCATTTCCAACACTCGTGTTTTTTCAGCCAAAAAAAAAAAAGGCCCGAAAGGGAATTTTCTATGGAAAAACAGGGAATTTTCTCTGTGGAGCTTCGTGTTCTTGTTTCAGCGGGCCTTAAGGGGGTACCGTGATGTCCAAAATGATGGGACGGATTGATCGAATGCTTTTGCCGGCCATTTTTCCCATCGACATTTTCCAACACTCGTGTTTTTTCAGGCCAAAAAAGGGCCCGAAAGGGAATTTTCTATGGAAAAACAGGGAATTTTCTCTGTGGAGTCTTCGTGTTCTTGTTTCAGCGGGCCTTAAGGGTGCTGTGATGTCCAAAATGATGGGACGGATTGATCGAATGCTTTTGCCGGCCATTTTTCCCAAACAGATTTCCAACACTCGTGTTTTTTCAGCCAAAAAAGGGCCCGAAAGGGAATTTTCTAAGGAAAAACAGGGAATTTTCTCTGTAGAGCCTTCGTGTTCTTGTTTTAGCGCGACTTCAGGCTGCTGTTATGTCCAAAATGATGGGACGGATTGATCGAATGCTTTTGCCAGCCATGATTCTCATCGGATTTCCAACACTCGTGTTTTTTCAGCCAAAAAATGGCCCGAAAGGGAATTTTCTATGGAAAAACAGGGAATTTTCTCTGTGGAGCTTCGTGTTCTTGTTTCAGCGGGCCTTAAGGGTATTGTGATGTCCAAAATGATGGGACGGATTGCTCGAATGCTTTTGCCGGCCATTTTTCCCAACAGATTTTCCAACACTCGTGTGTTTTTTCAGCCAAAAAAGGGCCCGAAAGGGAATTTTCTATGGAAAAACAGGGAATTTTCTCTGTGGAGCCTTCGTGTTCTTGTTTCAGCGGGCCTTACGGGTGCTTGTGATGTCCAAAATGATGGGACGGATTGATCGAATGCTTTTGCCGGCCATTTTTCCCAAACAGATTTTCAACACTCGTGTTTTTTCAGCCAAAAAGGGCCCGAAAGGGAATTTTCTATGGAAAAACAGGGAATTTTCTCTGGAGTCTTCGTGTTCTTGTTTCAGCGGGCCTTAAGGGTATTGTGATGTCCAAAATGATGGGACGGATTGATCGAATGCTTTTGCCGCCATTTTTCCAAACAGATTTCCAACACTCGTGTTTTTTCAGCCAAAAAAGGGCCCGAAAGGGAATTTTCTATGGAAAAACAGGGAATTTTCTCTGTGGAGCTTTCGTGTTCTTGTTTCAGCGGGCCTTAAGGGTACTGTGATGTCCAAAATGATGGGACGCATTGATCGAATGCTTTTGCCGGCCATTTTTCTAAACAGATTTCCAACACTCGTGTTTTTTCAGCCAAAAAAGGGTCCGAAAGGGAATTTTCTATGGAAAAACAGGGAATTTTCTCTGTGGAGCTTTCGTGTTCTTGTTTCAGCGGGCCTTAAGGGTACCGTGATGTCCAAAATGATGGGACGGATTGATCGAATGCTTTTGCCGCCATTTTTCCCAATAGATTTTCAACACTCGTGTTTTTTCAGCCAAAAAAGGGCCCGAAAGGGAATTTTCTATGGAAAAACAGGGAATTTTCTCTGTGGAGCTTTCGTGTTGTTGTTTCAGCGGGCCTTAAGGGTATTGTGATGTCCAAAATGATGGGACGGATTGATCGAATGCTTTTGCCGGCCATTTTTATCAATAGATTTCCAACACTCGTGTTTTTTTTTAAAGGTGAAAAAAATGGCCCGAAAGGGAATTTTCTATGGAAAAACAGGGAATTTTCTCTGTGGAGCTTTCGTGTTCTTGTTTCAGCGGGCCTTAAGGGTGCTTGATGTCCAAAATGATGGGACGGATTGATCGAATGCTTTTGCCGAAGCCATTTTTCAACAGATTTCCAACACTGTGTTTTTTCAGCCAAAAAAGGGCCCGAAAGGGAATTTTCTATGGAAAAACAGGGAATTTTCTCTGGAGTCTTCGTGTTCTTGTTTCAGCGGGCCTTAAGGGTGCTATGTGACGTCCAAAATGATGGGACGGATTGATCGAATGCTTTTGCCGGCCATTTTTCCCAACAGATTTCCAACACTCGTGTTTTTTCAGCCAAAAAATGGCCCGAAAGGGAATTTTCTATGGAAAAACAGGGAATTTTCTCTGTGGAGCTTTCGTGTTCTTGTTTCAGCGGGCCTTCAGGGTGCTGTGATGTCCAAAATGATGGGACGGATTGATCGAATGCTTTTGCCGAAGCCATTTTTTCCCAACAGATTTCCAACACTCGTGTTTTTTCAGCCAAAAAAGGGCCCGAAAGGGAATTTTGTATGGAAAAATAGGGAATTTTCTCTGTGGAGCTTTCCTGTTGTTGTTTCAGCGGGCCTTAAGGGTATTGTGATGTCCAAAATGATGGGACGGATTGATCGAATGCTTTTGCGGCCATTTTTCTAAACAGATTTCCAACACTCGTGTTTTTTCAGCCAAAAAAGGGCCCGAAAGGGAATTTTCTATGGAAAAACAGGGAATTTTCTCTGTGGAGCTTTCGTGTTCTTGTTTCAGCGGGCCTTAAGGGTACTTGTGATGTCCAAAATGATGGGACGGATTGATCGAATGCTTTTGCCGCCATTTTTCCATAGATTTTCCAACACTCGTGTTTTTTCAGCCAAAAAATGGCCCGAAAGGGAATTTTCTATGGAAAAACAGGGAATTTTCTCTGTGGAGCCTTCGTGTTCTTGTTTCAGCGGGCCTTAAGGGTATTGTGATGTCCAAAATGATGGGACGGATTGATCGAATGCTTTTGGGCCATTTTTATCAACAGATTTCAACACTCGTGTTTTTTCAGCCAAAAAAGGCCCGAAAGGGAATTTTCTATTGTAAAACGGGGAATTTTCTTTGTGGAGTCTTTGTGTTCTTGTTTCGTCGGGCGTTACGGCTGCTGTGACGTCCAAAATAATGGACCGGACTGATCTAATGCTTTTGGAAGCCATCTTTATCCACAGATTTCCAACTATCAAGCTTTTTCAGACAAAAAATGGCAAGAAAGGGAATTTTCTATGGAAAAACGGGGAATTTTCTCTGTGGAGCCTTGGTGTTCTTGTTTCAGCGGGCCTTCGGGTGCTGTGATGTCCAAAATGATGGGACGAGGTGATCGAATGCTTTTGCCGGCCATTTTTCCCAAACAGATTTCCAACACTCGTGTTTTTTTCAACCAAAAAATGGCCCGAAAGGGAATTTTCTATGGAAAAACAGGGAATTTTCTCTCGTGGAGTCTTCGTGTTCTTGTTTCAGCGGGCCTTAAGAGTGTGTTGTGATGTCCAAAATGATGGGACGGATTGATCGAATGCTTTTGCCGGCCATTTTTCCCATATAACACTTGTTTTTCAACCAAAAGTCCCGAAAGGGAATTTTCTATGGAAAAACAGGGAATTTTCTCAATGTGGAGTCTTCGTGTTCTTCTTTGACCAGGCGTTGAGGATGCTGTGGCATCCAAAATGATGGGTCGGACTGATTTAATGCTTTTGGAAGCCATGTTTCCCAATAGATTTCCAACTGTCGTGCTTTTTCATGCAAAAAATTGCCGGAAAGTGAATTTTGAAAGGGAAAACAGGGAATTTTCTCTATGCAGTCTTCGTCTCCTTGTTTCGCCGGGCCTTAGGGTGCCATGATGTCCAAAATGATGGGACGGATTGATCAAATGCATTTGGAGGCCATGTTTTCAAACAGATTTCCAACACTCGTGTTTTTTCAGCCAAAAACTGGCCGAAAATGGAATTTTCTAAGGAAAAACAGGGAATTTTCTCTGTGGAGCCTTCGTGTTCTTGTTTCAGCCGGGCCTTAGGGTGCTGTGATGTCCAAAATGATGGGACGGATGATCGAATGCTTTTGGCAGCCATTTTCCCAACAAATTTCCAATTGTCGGGCTTTTTCAACCAAAAAATGTCCGGAAAGTGAATTTTCTAAGGAAATACAGGGAATTTTCTCAATGCAGTCTTCATGTTCTTGTTTGACCAGGCCTTAAGGGTGTTGTGACGTCCAAAATGATGGGACGACTGATCGAATGCTTTTGCCGAAGCCATTTTTCCCAACAGATTTTCAACACTCGTGTTTTTTCAGCCAAAAAATGGCCCGAAAGGGAATTTTCTATGGAAAAACAGGGAATTTTCTCTGTGGAGTCTTCGTGTTCTTGTTTCAGCGGGCCTTAGGGTGCTTTGTGATGTCCAAAATGATGGGTTAGACTGATCGAATGCTTTTGCCGCCATTTTTCCCAACAGATTTTCCAAAACTCGTGTTTTTTCAGCCAAAAAAGGCCGGAAAGGGAATTTTCTATGGAAAAACAGGGAATTTTCTCTGTGGAGTCTTCATGTTCTTGTTTCACCGGGCGTTAAGGGTGCTGTGATGTCCAAAATGATGGGTCGGACTGATCTAATGCTTTTGGAGGCCATGTTTCCCAACAGATTTCCCACTGTCGGGCTTTTTCAACCAAAAAATTGCCGGAATGGGAATTTTCTAAGGAAAAACGGGGAATTTTCTCTTTGGAGTCTTGATCTTCTTGTTTCACTGGGCGTTGAGGGTGCTCTGATGTCCAAAATGATGGGTTGGAATGATCGAATGCTTTTGCCGGCCATTTTTCCAACATATTTCCAACACTCGTGTTTTTTAGCCAAAAAATGGCCGGAAAGGGAATTTTCTAAGGAAAAACGGGGAATTTTCTCTGTGGATTCTTCATCTTCTTATTTTGCCGGGCGTTGAGGGTGCTCTGATGTCCAAAATGATGGGTTAGAATGAGCTAATGCTTTTGGAAGCTATGTTCCCAACAAAATTCCAACTGTAGGCCTTTTTCAGTCAAAAAATGGTCAGCCCACGATGATACTGATGCTGAAATCTTTCATGAACATTCTGTAGTAGTCTGTCCAATCCCCACAGTTTCTGATCTCTAACATTATTGTCGGTTTCGATCCATTAACAACTGATTCGCTCTTGGCTAGATCCATGAAGATTCCTTTACCTGTAACCACACGACCATTCTTAGGGGAATCTCGTGATTCTCAACACTTAATGAACACCCTATAATGTCGCTACACCACATGATCACCATTGATCTAGTTATTCTTTGAACACTCGGTTTGTCAAATCTATGATAACGGCTAGAGCGTTCCTCAAATCAAATGGTTTTACATTAGTCTCACAAGGGCTAAATCAAGTGTGAAATATTGTCTTCAGTATAACCTCCTTCCTGGTTCTCAACTGACGATAATATGTCCTCAAGTCGATCCTTGAAGACATCAACACTCTTTATAACAAGTCACTCAATTTGTCGATCTTTGACAATGAACTCTCACACAGTCTCACAAAAGATTTCTCTCTTTTGTACAATGTTCAGCTTGATGAATTGAAAAAGCAAGAGACTAGAAAGCTTCAGACTTTGGAATTCTCTCAAGCACACACTCGAACAACTTGAGAGTTTTCCTTATATACTCCTCCATGCCTCTACAATTGTTGGCACTTTCCAAATGAGTTCTTCCAATCTACCCATTGGATAGAATCAATCAAGAAGATCTCGAGTCATTTAAGAAAAGTGATGATAGCCCATTAATCCCGTTCGCCCATACAATCAGGATCTTGTGTTTCCATAAGTAGAACATTCCAAGTTTAGCTCGCCTTTCAAAGATCTTCGTATCGGAGTAAATTCCAATAAGAATAATCAATCACGTATATGTGAAATCCAGCTATAAGGTCTTCCAGTAATCATACGAATTGAAACTTCGAAGATAATCTTGCATCTCGATAATAATCCTGCGTATGGATACGTCTTCATACTTCAATTTGGAATTGATAGTGAGTATAGACTTTGAGACTAAAATCTGATGGTCTGTCGGTCTTCGGACTTTGACAATAAAGTCTTGAGATCTTCCGATATAGACTTGGAAAGGATTTGTGTGGCACCCCTCGACGGCCCCCGATTCGATAAGGGTCGCCACAATTCGCTTACCATTTACTTCTTCCTAATAACATGTCACTCTGATACCATTTTAATTGCAGCGGGTCCATACAACTTGGGGGTTTACATTTTTTTTCGATTGGTCCCTTGCGCAATTTATATGCGGAAGCACATCCAACAACTCCCTTCCCTATATTCAGAAAATGATGCACACCTACTAAACATCTTATATAAGTTAAAGCCGAACACGTTTATTTACATAAAGCAGATGGACATCTTTAGTCAGTACATCGAAATGCCAATGTTTCTATACTCGGCTATACTTCAAAAGATGACCGACATCTCCTCCCACAATCGTATGCTTAAGGTCCATCAATCAGTGTCGGCGTCCAAAGGTTCCCTCATTTGCTATCCTTCTCCTCGCGGTCATATCCAACCGCTCAAACCATCTACTAAGGGGTGAGTACAACTACTCAGCAGGTAAAGAAATCCAATAACAACTCAATGCATCATGCAAATCATACATGCATTGCAGGCATTACTTACCTTGAAGCCATGCGCATTCTATCATGCATCATCTTATCATACATGTCATCATCATCATGGCATCATTATATCATACATGACAACATCACATTACACATGTCATCATGCCATATCATATATCATCATCATGCATATCATCATGCATGTCATGCCATGGGTGATCATCATTATTTCACATCACATGTCATCATCATCATCATCATCATCATCATCATCATCATCATCATCATGATGCATATCATATATCATCATCATTATCATCATCATGCATGTCATGCCATGGGTGATCATCATTATTTCACATCACATATCATCATCATCACCATCATCATCATGCATATCATCATGCATATCATGCCATGGTTTAATTTCCACTTTTAGCTTTCAATTTGATCACCACATCACCCATTCCTCAAATCATCAATTTCATCATCCCCTCGGGCAAAGACCTCCAAGGCTTCCGGCATTCAGCCAACCCAGGCCACCAGGCATCCCGCCACCCTACATTCCGGGCATCTCGCATCCCAACTAGCATCACAAGGCATTCCCTTCGGGCAGAAACCTCCGACAGGGCTTCCGACATTTACACTCCCTAGCCGCGCATCCCGCCCCCCAAATCCTAGCATCGCGAGGTATTCCGTTCGTGCAGAAACCTCCTACAGGGCTTCCGGAATTATGTACTAACATACCACTAGGCCTCCCCTGGAATTACATACCGTATACCACCGAGCATCCCGACACTCCCGGGGCCATCCGGCAATGCATCTCTATACATTCCGGGCATCATCCTCCACCACAACAATCTCCTCACTTATCATTATCCATGTTTACCAATTTCGGTCTTAATTTAGCATGGCATATGACGTGACATTAGACAAGTCATACTTGGCATGGAATTTACACATGCATCTCAATTCAATGTCATGCATACATCAAGACCTCATCATACATGCAACATGGTATAATTATTTATGAAATAAAATTAAATGGAATTTATGGCCAATAAAATAATCCATTTTTCATGCCCTTTTTCATTTATTTAAATTCCAGCTTTTGTTATTTTCAAAAATATTAAATTTAATATCTATAACTTCCCAAAAATTATAAAAATTATGGCAAGTGATAAACAAGACAATAGAATAATAATTTCATGCAGAATTCATGGCCAAATAGAATTTCACACAATTTCACACTTCTCACAAAATGGCATGTCATTTTCGGGTGAAATCAGAATGCATAGTTTCTGAAGAAATTCAATTAAAATATCCATACGACCTCCAAAAATTACGAAATTTTACTGAGTTATAGCCAAGACATTTTCGTACATCTTTTATGCAGACTTCCAAGCCAGATTATTTTTAAATTATTTTCTACAGTCTCACGAAGTTTCTGGATCTATTACCGAATCGTCCAGTGCATGCTTCTCCGAAATACTGAGTTTTCACCTACCTTTTCCTCTTCGTTTCCTCTGAAATTTAGATATGTTATACATCAAGATGTTCTATACAAGTTTTATGAAGAGATATAAGTCAAATAACCATATTATAGTCGTCATTTAGGTCCATGATGTCTCGGGTGTCCTGTAATACATCTCCAGAATTACCGTCTCCAAGATTTAGTCGATTTACTAGGTTATACTTGTTCATTTCACTTCAAATTTGAGTATGTTGTAGTTTAGGATGTCCCCTAAAACTTTAATGAAGAAAAGTAAGAGATATTCTTAGCACAAATCAACATGCAACCACAAATCCAACAAGATGTCAGTGAAACTGTTCCAGATCTGAGGTCTCCATAGAATGAGAGTTTAACCCCTCAAATCTCCATCATTTTCCACAAAAATTTCAGCATGTTGTAATTCAAGATGTCAGCTACAAATTTCATGAACAAATCAAAGCCAAAATCGGACTCCAAACATGCATGCAAGCTCACACAACATTCTGACTCAAACCGTTCGAGCGAAAACAGCCATAGCATTCAAGAACAATCCATCCATACTTCGGTTTTCTTCACCTAATCACCCAAACTCGACACTATATCAACCATACATGTAACAAACACACATGCAAGAGGAGCTAGAGGACTCTAACTTGCCTCTAGACCGGACGGACGACGGCACACGGCGGTGAGCACGGCGGACGGACGGCGACGACTCCTCCTCGGCTCCTCCTCTCTCTCGGCCGCTCTCCCTCTCTCTCTCTCTCTCGAAATCTCTCTCTCTCTCTCACTCTTTTGGCTGAATGAAGTAACCGGCCACCCTTCTCTCTCTCTTCCCTTTTATCCCCCCTAAAGCTCATCATTTGTAATGATTGCTTTGCCTCCTAACTAGCCAATGCATGCCCTTCTTCTTGCCACTTGTCTCATTGCATGCATAATGGGCTTGGGCTTTTGGCCTTGGGCTTGGGCCATCCGGCCACTCTTGGGCCTCCTCTTGGGCTAGTTGACAGCCCCCTTTTAGTGGGCCTAATTGGGCCGACTAGCTTGGACCATCAAAACCTTAGGCCAATGGGCCTAAGGCCCAACCTAATTAAACCCACAATCTCACTCTCAATTATTTATCTTTAATTATTTCTTTTATAGAGTTTAAATTTTTAAAATTCACATGGCCAAAGAATAAATCATCCTCATAAATTTATCCTTTGATATTAATTTAAAAACTTATGATCACAAGCACAATAACACATAGCCTTAAGGAAAGTAACAGCTAAAACATAAACCATAGGTAATTTTCATTACCTAATTATTGGCTTTAATTCCTCTAGAGGATGACTTGAATTTTGGGATGCCACAATTCTCCCCTCCTTAGAGAATTTCGTCCTCGAAATTAGACATTTCATATGTCTCTTGAAATAAGTGAGGGTACCTTTCCCTCATCTCATTTTCACTCTCCCATGTGGCTTCGTCCACATCACGTTATGGCCATAATACCTTAACCAATGGAATTCTCTTGGTCCTAAGAATTTGTTCCTTCCGATCCAATATTAGCACAGGCTCTTCGATATACCTCACTTTCTCATCCACTTTGATGGCTTCATGATTGAGTATGTGTCCTAGATCGGGCTAATACTTCCTCTTAAGTTAAGGATGCAAGCTCTTAACATATCTTAATTTATCTCAACATCATAAACAGTTTTAAAACAATAACCACATTTGAAATTTCTTTTGAATGTTTGAGAATCTTCCTTCATGAAATCAAACAATACAAACCGAGGTTTTCAAAAACATTCAACGACAGCAGCAAGCTTTGAAATCATATGTCATTTCCATGTCAAAACATTTTCAAATCACCAATGTGGAAAATCCTTTGAGTTCTTGAAAAAATTCCACCTCATGATATCAAATAATGCAAATAGGAATTTCAAAGACACAGCAATATAACAGTAATAGTCTTTGAAAATAGGTAAATCTCATATCGTTGAAACCAATTCACAAAATCAAAGCATGATACCAAATCCATAAAATCCATGTTCACGTTTAAATTTCAAATGTTTTTCGGGATCCATGTGTAAAGCCTTGAGTCGTACTTGCATCACGGCGCGAAATAAAATACTTTAGTAAAATTTAAATCGGTACGTTGGCAAAATTCCAATCTCAATCCCAACTCCAATGGGTTGGAGCGTTTTCTATAAAAAGTTCAAAATTCTTTGTACGGTGTCACAGTACTCATAAATTTTGATAAAATTCAAGAGATTTTCTAAAACAGTTCACAATCAAAATCTTTTTATAATTCCATTCACATCCTCTGTCTCATATTCGATTCCTTTTTTGTGAAAACATCTATTTCAAGCTCTATCCTAAGTACAACTATCAATGAGATCCAAATTTAAAGAATTCCACCTTCTCGACTCAATCGAACACACCGTTTAGCCGAATTATTCCTATACCTTCGTCACCACCAATTCAAGCCTAGAACCATCAAAATCGATACCACCAATAACTCATTTGGCTCAGTCCAACAAAGACATTCACATTGCATTCACCGCAATATAGATTCAAGCCTAAAATACACCACCATTCATTCGGTTCAAATATTGATAGTCCACCAAGACTCATTCAATTGAAAGATCGACAATCCACCAAAATAAAACTTGTCTAGTTTCCATCGGATATATCTCATATTTTATCCTAAAGGATCATCACTTAGACTAATCATTCATCAAATCCACAATTTGAACTTCCACCATCTCATCTTGGAAAGACTATAACCACAAATGATCATATCCACTAATTCCATAAAACCTTTTCAAACTAAGATCATCACCTAATATTAAAAGTTGACCATCATCAATTAAAAATATTATTCCAACATATAAACCTCAAATAATTTCATGTTTCATATGACCACTCAAACTCATGACTTCCATGATCATTCTATTCATACTAAATGCTTCCATATAATGCATCAAGACTTTCAAATGAGATCCTCTAATAGGAAGTCACTACTTAGCTCAAATGATCATAACCAAATCCTCAAATTCATAATTCACTCTCCATAATTCACTTCTTAAGCCTTGCTCGCAACACCACGCTTAGATGCTACGCATGATCTTCAAGTCCTTTAGAATATAGCAGGATATCATCAAATGAAGACAATCACAATTGATCCAAATAAGGCTTAAATATCCTATTCATTAAGTCCATGAATGTAGCTAAGGCATTTGTCAATCCACATAGCATAACTAGGAACTTATAGTGTCCATAGCGAGTCCTAGTTACGGTCTTAGGAATGTCTTCTTTCTTAATCCTTAATTGATATCTTGATCTCAAGTCAATTAAAGACCAAACTTCCTTGCAGTTGGTCGAGTACGTCATCAATTCTAGATAAGGGATACTTATTCTTAATTGTCACTTGATTCAATTGCCAATAATTAATGCACAAACGCATTGACCCATCCTTCTCTTTCACAACAAGAGTTCTACAAGCTTAACCATGCTTCCGCTGCGCCACTTTGATAGACTTATCCCAGAAACATTGCCTTCCTAGTTCAATTCATAGTTCGGTTTATTCCTGTCCCCTTTTGCCATTCTAGAAGCCTGCCAGGAGCCGCTCTTTGTTCAGGTCCTCTGACCTCGGCGTCCACTCCTCGCTCTCATCGGATCGAGATGTTACAGGTACACCAGCTTTTGCTTGGTTCGAACCCAAACTACACATCTATTGAAGGGTCTCGTTTCAATAGGGATTAACTTACAGAGATATTATCCGCTTTGGCTTATCCCATTCTTAGCCTCACGGTTTTATCCTTAGCACACGGGCAAGTACTATCTCAGGAGATCATTCATCCTAGTCCATTGCTTACGGAGCTACTCCATCCCTACTATGACATCAAAGTCATACATAACTATCACTATCAAGTCCATTTCCAGATCTCATTCCCCTAGGGTTTTCTCACTCATCTCACATGCCAATGCAGATAATAGCATATCTTTCAGCGATGTAGAAATACGAAGAGGCATATCTAGAGATTTATTCCTACTCCTCACAATCATCTATATTTTTCGGACATAAATGAATGCGTGTCACTCATATCAAATAACGCATATACCTTTTTATCCCTCTATCAAAATCATACCTGAGATAACACTTTTGGAAGCTCATGCTTCCTCTTGAGTGACTGCATACACCCTTCCTTGTGGTGGTGGCCTCTGTGGATTCCTTGGTGGATTTGGTTCAGCAGTACTTTATTGTACCTGTCGCACTGAGCTAACATTCGGTTGCGACCTCTTTTGTGGACAATCTTTCTTAAAGTGTCCTATTTGCCCACATCCATTACATCTCAGTTGGCTATTACAAAGTCCTGGCCCATGTTGTCTACCACATCTTTGGCAAAAATTACCCTAGTAGGGTGCTCTTCCTAAAATCGGGCAATTCCAAGCTCTTCTAAAATTTCCAAAGTTATTCTTTTTCTTAGATTCCCAGGGCTGACCTTGATCAGGATAAAGTCTCTTACCCCTTCGAACATCATTAAAGGTTATATGCCTCTTAGGTTCTGATTGCCCTCTCACTAACTCTTGCTCCACCAACTGTGCCCTCTCATAAATCTCATTATAATCCCTTATATTCAAAGGCACCAGTTGTTTCCTTATATCAGTCCTTAATCCTTTCAGGAATCTCTTAGCCTTTTCCTCTCGATCCTCAACCAACCTAGAAGCATACCTAGACAATTCAGAGAATTTTGCCTCATACTGGTCTACTGTCAGGTCCTTTTGTTCTAAATGAACAAATTCATAAATCTTCCTATCCTTGGCACAATCAGAGAAATGCTTCCTATTGAAAGCTCTAACAAACTCCTCCGAGTTAACATCAATACCTGGTGGAAAGATTATGTCCTTCAAAGCTCTCCACCAAAATTTTGCATTTCCCTCCAACTAGTACTCTACTAAAACTATTTTCTCAGCATCACTACAGTCCAACAACCGAAAAATCCGTTCCATTCCATCAATCCAATGTTCCGCCTCCTCAGGACTTCCCATTCCACTAAACTTAAGTGGTTTCAACTTCAAAAATTGTTCCACCAGTCCCTGAGGGCGACGTTCCACTCCGGGTTGTTGCTGCACTTGTCTATCCATCAAATTTTCAATATTAGCCAATGCTTGTATATCTTCCATCCGGGTTCAGCCCTCGATGGATGAGCACTTCCAGCTCGTACCATGACTTTCCTGTAATTTCCAAGCATTGCCTCAGGAATAATCTGAGACTCACTGTCTCCATTCAAAGCAACTACTACTACATAAGTAACATGTCCATGTTACCGGTACCTAAAGACAACTCAAAATTAACTACTAGGGATCTATGAGTAAATACTCATCACTCGTTATTCAATTATTCCGTTGTATATCCTATGGTGTGCATCTTTCTATCCTCATTTCCATCTAAGGCACCTTATCACTCCAAATAAACCATAGCTCTGATACCAAAAAAGAATGTGGCACCCCTCGACGGCCCCCGATTCGATTAGGGTCGCCACAGTTTGCTTACCATTTACTTCTTCCTAATAACATGTCACTCTAATACCATTTTAATTGCAGCGGGTCCATACAACTTGGGGGTTTACATTTTTTTTTCGATCGGTCCCTTGCGCAATTTATATGCGGAAGCACATCCAACAACTCCCTTCCCTATATTCAGAAAACGATGCACACCTACTAAACATCCTATATAAGTTAAAGCCAAAAACGTTTATTTACATAACGCAGATGGACATCTTTAGTCAGTACATCGAAATGCCAATGTTTCTATACTCGGCTACACTTCAAAAGATGACCGATATCTCCTCCCACAATCGTATGCTTAAGGTCCATCAACCAGTGTCGGCGTCCAAAGGTTCCCTCATTTGCTATCCTTCTCCTCGCGGTCATATCCAACCGCTCAAACCATTTACAAATCTGAAATGTTGGTCCCCAAAAGGGGTGAGTACAACTACTCAGCAGGTAAAGAAATCCAATAACAACTCAATGCATCATGCAAATCATACATGCATTGCAGGCGTTACTTACCTGAAGCCATGCCCATACTATCATCCATCATCATATCATACATGTCATCATCATCATGGCATCATTATATCATACATATCATCATCATGTCATCATCACATCACACATGTCATCATCATCATGGCATCATTATATCATACATGTCATCATCATCATGACATCATCACATTACACATGCCATCATGCCATATCATATATCATCATCATTATCATCATCATGCATATCATCATGCATGTCATGCCATGGGTGATCATCATTATTTCACATCACATATCATCATCATCATCATCATCATCATCATCATCATTCATATCATATATCATCATCATTATCATCATCATGCATATCATCATGCACGTCATGCCATGGGTGATCATCATTATTTCACATCACATATCATCATCATCACCATCATCATCATGCATATCATCATGCATATCATGCCATGGTTTAATTTCCACTTTTAGCTTTCAATTTGATCACCACATCACCCAATCCTCAAATCATCAATTTCATCATCCGCTCGGGCAAAGACCTCCGAGGCTTCCGGCATTCAGCCATCCCAGGCCACCGGGCATCTGGCCCCCCCACATTCCGGGCATCTCGCATCCCAATTGGCATCACGAGGCATTCCCTTCGGGCAGAAAGCTCCAATAGGGCTTCCGGCATTTACACTCCCTGGCTGGGCATCCCGCACCCCAAATCCTGGCATCGCGAGGTATTCCCTTAGGGCAGAAATCTCCTACAGGGCTTCCGGAATTATGTACCGACATACCACCAGGCTTCCCCTGGAATTACGTACCGTATACCACCGGGCATCCCAACACTCCCGAGGCCATCTGGCAATGCATCTCTATACATTCCGGGCATCATCCTCCACCACAACAATCTCCTCACTTATCATTATCCATGTTTACCAATTTCAGTCTTAATTTAGCATGGCATATGACGTGACATTAGACAAGTCATACTTGGCATGGAATTTACACATGCATCTCAATTCAATGTCATGCATACATCAAGACCTCATCATACATGTAACATGGTATAATTATTTATGAAATAAAATTAAATGGAATTTATGGCCAATAAAATAATCCATTTTTCATGCCCTTTTTCATTTATTTAAATTCCAGCTTTTGTTATTTTCAAAAATATTAAATTTAATATCTATAACTTCCCAAAAATTATAAAAAAAATTAAGGCAAGTGATAAACAAGACAATAGAATAATAATTTCATGCAAAATTCATGGCCAAATAGAATTTCACACAATTTCACACTTCTCACAAAATGGCTTGTCATTTTCAGGTGAAATCAGAATGCATAGTTTCTGAAGAAATTCGATTAAAATATCAATACGACCTCCAAAAATTACGAAATTTTACGGAGTTATAGCCAAGATATTTTCGTACATCTTTTATGAAGACTTCCAAGCCAGATTATTTTAAAATTATTTTCTACAGTCTCACGAAACTTCTGGATCTATTACCAAATCGTCCAGTGGATGCTTCTCCGAAATACTGAGATGTTCTCTACAAGTCTCATTCGTTTCCCCTGAAATTTAGATATGTTATACATCAAGATCTTCTCTACAAGTTTAATGAAGAGATATAAGTCAAATAACCATATTATAGTCGTCATTTAGGTCCATGATGTCTCGGGTGTCCTATAATACATCTCCAGAATTACCGTCTCCAAGATTTAGTTGATTTACTAGGTTATACTTGTTCATTTCACTTCAAATTTGATTATGTTGTAGTTTAGGATGTCCCCTACAACTTTCATGAAGAAATGAAGAGAGATTCTTAGTACAAATCAACATGCAAGCACAAATCCAACAAGATGTCAGTGAAACTGTTCCAGATCTGAGGTCTCCATAGAATGAGAGTTTAACCCCTCAAATCTCCATCATTTTCCACAAAACTTTCAGCATGTTGTAGTTCAAGATGTCAGCTACAACTTTCATGAAGAAATCAAAGCCAAAATCGGACTCCAAACATGCATGCAAGCTCACACAACATTCTGACTCAAACCGTTCGAGCGAAAACAGCCATAGCATTCAAGAACAATCCATCCATACTTCGGTTTTCTTCACCTAATCACCCAAACTCGACACTATATCAACCATACATGTAACAAATACACATGCAAGAGCAGCTAGAGGACTCCAACTTACCTCTAGACCGGACGGACGACGGCACACGGCGGCGAGCACGGCGGACGGACGGCGACGACTCCTCCTTGGCTCCTCCTCTCTTTCAGCCGATCTCCCTCTCTCTCTCGAAATCTCTCTCTCTCTCTCACTCTCTTGGCCGAATGAAGTAACTGGCCACCCTTCTCTCTCTCTTCCCTTTTATCCCCCCTAAAGCTCATGTAATGATTGCTTTGCCTCCTAACTAGCCAATGCATGCCCTTTCTTCTTGCCACTTGTCTCATTGCATGCATAATGGGCTTGGGCTTTTGGCCTTGGGCTTGGGCCATCCGGCCACTCTTGGGCCTCCTCTTAGGCTGGTCGACAGCCCCCTTTTAGTGGGCCTAATTGGGCCGGCTAGCTTGGCCCATCAAAACCTTAGGCCAATGGGCCTAAGGCCCAACCTAATTAAACCCACAATTTCACTCTCAATTATTTATCTTTAATTATTTCTTTTATAGAGTTTAAATTTTTAAAATTCACATGGCCAAAGAATAAATCATTCTCATAAATTTATCCTTTGATACTAATTTAAAAACTTATGATCACAAGCACAATAACACATAGCCTTAAGGAAACTAATGGCTAAAACATAAACCATAGGTAATTTTCATTACCTAATTATTGGCTTTAATTCCTCTAGAGGATGACTTGAATTTTGGGATGCCACAATTCGCCCCTCCTTAGAGAATTTCGTCCTCGAAATTAGACATTTCCTATGTCTCTTGAAATAAGTGAGGGTACCTTTCCCTCGTCTCATTTTCACTCTCCCATGTGGCTTCCTCCACATCACGCTATCACCATAATACCTTAACCAATGGAATTCTCTTGGTCTTAAGAATTTGTTCCTTCCGATCCAATATCAGCACATTGCTCTAGAGGATGATTGAATTTTGGGATGCCACACTTGTTGTCACGCCCCGATCCTCAGGCACGCACACATCCGTCTCACTTTGTCGATTTTATAATGCGATATCCCAGGACAATGTATCGTCGGCCCTTTCATTTTTTAAGCACATGCGGAAGCAGTTAAAATCCCCAGACAATAAAATGATGGGATAGAAAAGCAGAGCCATATTTTTCATATTGAAATTTATCACCAAACTTTTGTACAAAACACAAACCACTTCATAACTATTCACATAAAAAAGGATATCTCAAAAGAAGACAGAAACTTAGACAAACTGGGCCGTACTCAAGGCCCCTCTTAGGATTGTCTTCTTCTTCCAAAAATCTTTCTCCTTAAGATTCGCCTCCGAGTTCTCCTTCTCGGATTCCTCCTCCGCAGCTCTTCAACGGGGTTCTGAAATGGTTTCCCCAAACTGGGATGAGACTACATCTCAGCGAGTTCTACCCCACTAAGCCCGATTAGTAAACCATTATACTATGGGCTGCCTAAACACGCATAGGACGGAGGACTTACCTTGGCCTCAGATCCCACCTGCAAGTTAGTACAATTCACAATAAACACCCATTCACTTCAAACAAATTGAACCAGTCGATTACATGTCATACAATTCAATCCCTACTGTGGGATATTTAAAAGCTAGGCCACGTGCATTCTCCAGGACAACATTCCAGGTCTCCGAGCCACGTGCCTCAAACCTCGGACCCACGTGCATTCTCTAAGGTGACATTTTCGCCAAGATGGTACATCAAGCCACCGAGCCACGTGTTCTTTTTACGATGCCCGGGCCCACATGCATTCTCTAAGGTACTCGCTTACCAAAGTGACGCATCAGATCACCGAGCCACGTGCCCTTTTAGATGCCATTCCAAATACTGGACCCACGTGCATTCTCTAAGGTACTCGCTTACCAAAGTGACGCATTAGATCACCGAGCCACGTGTCCTTTTAGATGCCTGGGCCCACGTGCATTCTCTTAGGTGCTATCTCACCAAAGTGATGCATCAATTCACCGAGCCCACATGCCCTTTTAGGTGCCTTGGCCCATGTGCATTCTCTTAGGTGCTATCTCACCAAAATGATGCATCAATTCATCGAGCCCACGTGTCCTTTTAGATGCCAAACTCTGTCACCGAGCCACATGCATTCTTCAGTACAACATACCGAGTCTCCGAGCCACGTGCATTCTCTCAGGCGACCTTTTCGCCAAGGTGACATATTCAACCACTGAACTCACGTGCATTCTCTAGGTGACATTCCAATTCACCGAGCCACGTGCATTCTCCGAGATGATGTACTATTCACCGAGCCACGTGCCTTTCATGATGATTCGTCCCATTTCTAAAGTAATTATCCACAACCTTAATTCGTACTCAATTTACCCAAATAATCAATTTAGGAACATATCCTAAAAATCCATAATTAAATCAATTCAGTACAAATTAAAGCTTGAATAAATAAATGGACTGCGCCACGACAATCAGCACGAGATTTCGGTTGTTGGCCATCTCAATCTTAATTTCCGAAAAATAAATAAATAATTAATTAATTTCGAAAATTAATAAATAATTACAATAAATCCAATTTAGCCCAAAATAAAGCCCAATTAAATAAACGGGCTGCACCACGATCATCAGCATAAAAATTCGGTCATGGGCCATCCGAGTTGAATTTCCGGAAAATAATTAATTAATTAATTAATTTCGAGAATTAAAAATTAATTATAATAAATCCAATTTAGCTCAAATTGGTGCTCAGTTAAATAAACAGATTTCACCACGGTCATCAGCATAATATTCCAGTCTCGGGCCATCCCAATTGAATTTTCGGAAAATAAATAATTATTTAATTTAATTCCGAAAATTAATATTTAAATACTAAAAATTCCACTTAGGCCCGAAAAGCCTAATTGAAGCCCACTAAGGGTCGGAAAAATCCTGAGGCATTTCCAATAATTAGTAGACCACGTCTACTTGTTAATTGCGCAATCAATTTATCTAAATCGCATCACAATTGACTAATAATTGCTAATTTATTCTAATCTAACAACCTAAACATAATTAATTAAATCTAAACCAACCTTAAGCATAATTAGCGAACTAATCCTGGATTAGTGAGATTACTCACCAAATCGCGCGCAAATCGGATCAATCCGATGGCGGCGACGCGAGGAACTATTCTTCCCAAAGCGACTCATGGATCCAAGGCCCGGAAACGGCCCAAAACAGCCCACGAGTGAGCTGGAAACCCACTTGTTGGGTTTCTGCCCTAGGCTGGCCGGTGCCGATCCAACGGCCAAAAGGGTGAGGGGAGGGCGGCGGAGAGCAAGGGAAACGTCGGGAAGGTCAGGCGGTGCTAGGCGGTGGCCGGAGCTGGCCGAACGGGGCGGGACGGCGGCTGGGTCGCACGGGGGAGGGGCTGTAGTGGGTGACGGACGCAGGGCGTGCGCAGGTGGCGGGTAGGCGGTGAGCGGCGGGCGCACGGGCGCGGCGCGGGCATGCGGTGCGGCAGTGGAATGGGCGGTGACGAGGCTGCAGCTTCTGCTCGAGCTTCTGGTTCTGGTTCGCTACTCGAGCGTGCGGACGAAGGAAGAAGAAGAGAGAGAGAGAGAGAGAGAGAGAGAGAGAGAGAGAGAGAGAGAGAGAGAGAGAGAAGGGATAGGCATTGACCAGTCAAAAGAAAAAAAAAGAGAGAGGGAAGGTAGGCGGTGGGGCAAATCGCATGAGGGGGAGGGGAGAGGAGAGAGAAAGAAAAGAGAGAAAAAGAGAGGAAATAAGAGAGAGGGAGAGAGAGAAAAATAAAAATAACACTTGTTCTTATTTTCTTTTCTTTTCTCTTTCCCTTTTCATTTCCTTTCGGGCTTCAATTTTTCTTCCGATAATTTCTTTCTTGAAATTTCGGACCCGTCAATAAATTGACGAGCGATGAGACAGGATCCTAAAATATAAGAATTATGACGCGCTTAAAATTCGATTCCTGAAATCGAGTTTAATTTCGTGGTTAAAAATCGATCAGACGTGATTTTAGCTCAATACAACCAATTAGGTAGCTTTTAGGGATTTTACAGCTGATACATCCCTTAACGGCTTTACCCAATAGTTTAGTTAACTCGTGAGTGATCAGCTCAGAGAAAAAGGGCCATAGGCACGTCGACGAAATGTCCATTTCACTTTATCGAAACGGGGTCGAATTTCAGGATGTCACACTTGTCACGTGAAATTTCTTACAACCCTGCATAATATTTCGAGACGAAGGTGTCGGCGAAAAAACTCCGCAGAAAAACAAAGGAACAACGGTGTAGCTACATTTTGTCCCCATTTTATGTATTTTTGCCTTTACTTTGAGTATGTGAACATTAAAGTTGTGGCATCTCCCCTTTTCTGTGGGCTTTTCACTCGAAATTTCTTACAACGCTAGATAATATTTTGAGCCAAAGGTGTCGGCGAAAAAATTGCGCAAAAAAAGAGTGGAACAACATTTTTTCCCCATTTTATGCATTTTTGCAATTCCTTTGACTAGGCAAACATTAAAGTTGTGGCATCTCCCGTTTTCTGTGGGCTTTTCACCCGAAATTTCTTATAACCCTACTTAATATTTTGAAACTAAGGTGTTGGCGAAAAAACTGCGCAGAAAAACAGAGGAACGACACTGTATCTATATTCTTTCCCCCATTTTATGCATTTTTGCACTTACTTTGAGTAGGCAAACATTAAAGTTGTGGCCTCTCCCCTTTTCTGCTGGCTTTTCACCCGAAATTTCTTACAACCCTAAAAAGTATTTCGAGCGGAAGGTGTCGGTGAAAAAATTGCGCAGAAGAACAGTGGAACGACACTGTGGATACATTTTTCCCCATTTTATTTCTTTTTTGCATTTCCTTTGAGTAGGCAAACATTAAAGTTGTGCTATCTCCCCTTTTGTACGGGCTTTTCACCCGAAATTTCTTACAACCCTACATAATATTTCGAGACAAAGGTGTTAGCGAAAAAACTGCGCAGAAAAACAGTGGAACGATAGTGTAGCTACATTTTTTCACCATTTTATGCATTTATGTCTTTACTTTGGATAGGCGAACATTAAAGTTGTGGCATCTCCCCTTTTCTGGGGGCTTTTCACTCGAAATTTCTTGCAACGCTAGATAATATTTTGAGCCGAAGGTGTCGGTGAAAAAATTGCGCAGAAAAAGAGTGGAACGACATTTTTTCCCCATTTTATGCATTTTTGCAATTCCTTTGACTAGGCAAACATTAAAGTTGTGACATCTCCCGTTTTCTGCGGGCTTTTCACCCAAAATTTCTTATAATCCTACTTAATATTTCGAGACGAAGGTGTTGGCGAAAAAACTGCGCAGAAAAACAGAGGAACGACACTGTATTTATACTTTTCCCCCATTTTATGCATTTTTGCACTTACTTTGAGTAGGCAAACATTAAAGTTGTGCCATCTCCCCTTTTCTGCGGGCTTTTCACCCGAAATTTGTTACAACCTTACATAGTATTTCGAGTCGAAGGTGTCAGTGAAAAAATTGTGTAGGAAAACAGTGGAACGACACTCTGGCTACATTTTTTCCTCATTTCATGCATTTTTGCATTTCCTTTGAGTAGGCAAACATTAAAGTTGTAGCAACTCCCCTTTTCTGCGGGCTTTTCACCCGAAATTTCTTACAACCTTACATAATATTTCGAGACGAAGGTGTCGGCAAAAAAACAGCACAGAAAAACAAAAGAACGACATTGTAGCTACATTTGTTCCCCATTTTATGCATTTTTGCCTTTACTTTGAGTAGGTGAACATTAAAGCTGTGGCATCTCCCCTTTTATGCGGGCTTTTCACCCGAAATTTCTTACAACCCTAGATAATATTTCGAGCCGAAGGTGTCGGCGAAAAAATTGCACAGAAAAATAGAGGAACGAAACTGTATCTACGCAAAGGAATTTTTAATGGGACACGAGGGAATTTTCTATGCCAAGTCTCTGTTTCTTGATTTCAGCCAACTTTCAGGGTATCGGGATCTGCAAAATATTAAATCTAACCGAAATAATGCTCTTGGGGTCCACTTATCGATGATGTTTCCCCCTCCTGGGGTCTACAGTGAAAATACCGAAAATGAATTTTTAATGGAACACGAGGGAATTTTCAGTATCGAGTCTCCGTTTCCTGATTTCAGCCAACTTTCAGGGTATCGGGATCTTCAAAATATTAAATCTAACGAAAATCATGCTCTTGGGGTCCACTTATCCATGTCGTTTCTCCTTGCTGGGGTGTACAGTTAAAATACCGAAAAGGAATTTTTAATGGAACACGAGGGAATTTTCTGTGCCAAGTCTCTGTTTCCTGATTTTAGCCGTCTTTCAGGGTATCAGGATCTCCAAAATATTAAATCTGATCGAAATAATACTTTTGGAGTCCACTTATCCATTCTATTTCCCCCTGCCGGGGTCTATAGTGAAAATACCGAAAATGAATTTTTAATGGAACACGAGGGAATTTTCTCTGCTGAGTCTCCGTTTCCTGATTTCAGCCGACTTTCCGGGCATCGGGATCTCCAAAATATTAAATATGACCGGAATAATGCTTTTGGAGTCCATTTATCCAGGCCGTTTCCCCCCACCGGGGTCTATAGTGAAAATCCTGAAAATGAATTTTTAATGGAACAAAACGGAATTTTCTCTGCGGAGTCTCCGTTTCCTAATTTCAGCCGACTTCCAGGGTATCGAGATGTCTAAAATATTAAATCGGACTGAAATAATGATTGTGCAACTCACTTATCCATGCCATTTCCGCCAGCCGGACTTTACAGAGAAAATACCGAAAGGGAATTTTTAATGGAACAAAAGGTTATTTTCTCTGTCTAGTCTCCTTTTACTGATTTCAGCTGATTTTCAAGGTATCGAGATCTCTAAATATTAAATCGGACTAAAATAATGCTTTTGGAAACCACTTGTCCTTGGCATTTCCGCCTGATGAGGTCTACAGTGAAAATACCGAAAGGGAATTTTTAATGGAACAAAAGAGAATTTTCTCTACCAAGTCTCGGTTTCCTATTTTCAACCGACTTTCAAGGCTTTAGGATCTCTAAAATATTAAATCGAACCGAACTAATGCTTTTGGAAGCCACTTAACAAAGCCGTTTCCACCAGACCGAGTCTACAACGAAAATACCGAAAGGGAATTTTTAATGGAACAAAGGGGAATTTTCTCTGCCGAGTCTCCATTTCTTGTTTTTAGCCGATTTTCAAGGTTTTGGGATCTCTAAAATATTAAATTGGACTGAAATAATGCTTGTGGAACCCACTTATCCATGTCGTTTCCGCCAGCCGGACTATACAAAGAAAATACCGAAAGGGAATTTTTAATAAAACAAAAGGGAATTTTCTATGCCGAGTCTCTATTTCCTGATTTCACCCGACTTTCAAGGTATCGAGATCTCTAAAATATTAAATCGGATTGAAATAATGGAATTGGAAGACACTTATCCCTACCGTGTCCGCCTGACGGGGTCTACAGTGAAAATATCGAAAGGGAATTTTTGGTGGAACAAAAGGCAATTTTCTTCGCCGAGTCTGCGTTTCCTGATTTCACCCGACTTTCAGGGTATTAGAATCTCTAAAATATTAAATCGGACTTAAATAATGCAATTGGAAGGCACTTATCCATGCTGTTTCCACCTGACGAGGTCTATAGTGAAAATATCGGAAGGGAATTTTTAATAGAACAAAATGGAATTTTCCCTGCGGAGTCTCCGTTTCCTAATTTCAGCCAACTTCCAGGGTATTGGGATCTCTAAAATGTTAAAGTGGACCAAAATAATGATTGTGCAACCCACTTATCCATGCCGTTTCTGCCAACCGGACTGTACAGAGAAAATACCGAAAGGGAATTTTTAATGGAACAAAAGCGAATTTTCTCTGCCGAGTCTCCATTTCCTGATTTCAGCCGACTTTTAGGGTTTTTGGATCTCTAAAATATTAAATCGGATTGAAATAGTGCTTGTGGAACCCACTTATCCATGTCGTTTCCACTAGCCGGACTATACAGAGAAACTACCAAAATAAATCGGACCCAAATAATGCAATTGGAAGGCACTTATCCATGCCGTTTTCGCCTGACGGGGTCTATAGTGAAAATACCAAAAGGGAATTTTTAATGGAACAAAATGGAATTTTCTCTACTGAGTCTCCATTTCCTGATTTTAGCCGACTTTTAGGGTTTTAGGATCTCTAAAATATTAAATCGGACTGAAATAATGCTTGTGGAACGCACTTATCCATGTCGTTTTCGCCGGTTGGATTGTACAGAGAAAATACCGAAAGGGAATTTTTAATGGAACAAAAGGGAATTTTCTATGCCGAGTCTCCATTTCCTAATTTCACCCGACTTTCAGGGTATCGGGATCTATAAAATATTAAATCAGACCGAAATAATGCAACTGGAAGACACTTATCCTTCCCGTGTACTGGCACGACGGGTCTACTTTGGCACCCCTCGACAGCCCCCGATCCATTAGGGTCGCCACAGTTCGCTTACCTTTCACTTTCCCTAATAACATATCATTCTGATACCATTTCAATTGCAGCAGGTCCATACAACCTGGGGGTTTATATTTTATTTTTTAATCGGTCTCTTGTGCAATTCATATAGCGGAAGCACATCCATCAACTCCCTTCCCTATATTCAGAAAACAATGCACACCAACTAAATATAAGTTAAAGTCGTACACTCTTATTTACATAACTTGATGGACATCTTTAGTCGGTACATCAAAATGCCATAGTTTTCTATATTTGGCTATTCTTCAAAAGATGACTGACATCTCCTCCAACAGTCGTATACTTAAAGTCCATCGATCAGTGTCGGCGTCCAAAAGTTCATTATTTTGCTATCCTCCTCCTCGCAGTCATATCCAACCACTTGATCCATCTACTAGTGGCAGTGGCAGCATATGTATCTTATCTATTCTGAAATGATAATCCCCAAAAGAGGTGAGTACAACCACTCAGCAGTAAAGATCCACCAAACTACTCATTGCGTCACATAGAACAATCAAGGCATCATAACGAAGCACATATCATTCATGCATTCAAGCATAACTTACCTTGCAGCCATACATATGTCATCATACCATATGTGCATATACTATCATGCACTCATTATCAAGCATTCATGCATATATCACCATGCCATGTGTGCATATACCACCATGCACTCATCATCAAGCATTCATGCATATCCATGCCATATGTGCATATACCACCATGCACTAATCATCAAGCATTCATGCATATCCATGCCATATGTGCATATACCACCATGAAATCAGGCATATCTCACCATGCCATCGTGCATATACCACCATGATTCATATCATCCATGCTATCAAGCATACATCATCATGAGATCTATTCATGTCTTCATGATCGCATTTTCAATATCAAATAGCATTAATTTACTTTCATAAGCAGATCATGCATCATGCCATATGCATACACCCATGCACACGATTCATTTTCAAGTCTTATCTTTCATAAGGATCTCATCAGTTTTTCTTTCTAGGGACTAATGTTTGCATCCCACAATTTATCGCTCGAACCTTCGGCAGACACCTTCGGGCATCCGGCACACACACTTTGGGCATCTCGCATCCCAACTAGCATTACGAGGAATCCCCTCGGCACACACCTCCAGGGCTTTCGGGATTACGTACCAACGTACCACTAGGCATCCCTCCTTGGAATTACGTACCGTATACCACCGGGCATCTCGAAACTCCCGAGGACCCTCTGGAATTACGCCACTAGGCCACCGGGCATCCGACACCCCCACATTCCGGGCATCTCGACACTCCCAAGGCATCGTCGGCTCACACCTCCGATGGCCTTCTCATCACCACAATGCATATTCCCATACATCTCATTTTCAATTTCACATTTGATGCAACAATGCCAATGATTTGACAGCAGCCCTTTTTAAAATCATATAATATGCGTTGGGAAAAGTATCATCTGATGCAATGGTTTTGAAAACTTCATTGAGTTCATGAAAACCCATCAATCCTTTGATGTCATATGAAATGTATGAATTTCATCATGTCATTGCACGAGTAATAATCCAGGATATCATGATTTACATAATAAATCCAATAAACAGTAAATAAAACAATTTCCAACTTAAACAGAATGCGTGCTATTCATGAAAAATTTTAGAAAATTACCAAACGATGGAAATAAATTCTGAAAATTTACCACAATGTAGCTAAGATCTAAGAAACACATTTCGTGAAGAACACCATATCAAATAAGGCTTCACAGAATATGTACAGGTCCATGCATTACTGAAGAAGGATTTTTACATCATCCATGCACAGTTTTGAAAAAAATTTCAATTAAACCCTTAAATAAACTTATAAAATTCTGAAATTTGGACACGCTATATTTAAGAACTAGAGGTACAAGTTTCATGAAGAAATCGTAGTCCAATTCGTTCTAGATAATTAATTATGGACGGTTGAATCCCCTGTTCCTAGTACCGAACATTCCAGGTTTAGCCGTTTCCGAAAAATCATGATTTCACCTACTTATCTTCCTTATTTTCCTCTGAATTTTTGATATGTTTTGCCTCAAGAGGTCTACTAAAACTTTCATAAAGGGATCAAGGTGAGATTTTTAAAGAATAGTCACTTTATAGTCCACGAAGTCACTGGAGTTCAGTACAACATTTCCAGATCTAACGTCCTCAAAAGAAAATTCGCTTCACTAGGCTATACTTGTTCGTTTTACCTCAAATTTGAGTATGTTAGTCTTCAAGATGTTCTCTACAGCTTTAGTGAAGGGGTTGAAGTGAAATTCTCAGTAAAAAGTTACATGCAACACACAAAATCACCAAGAGGTCAACAAAACAGCTTCAGATCTAACATTTTGCCTCAAATTTTAGTATGTTATATTTTAAGATGTTATCTACAACTTTCATGAAGAAATAAAAACAAGATTCCAACTAAAAGGTCACATGCAACACACAAACTCAAAGATGGTCGGACTGGTCTTCCCAGAAACAGCATGCATGGCCAACGAGTCTCTCTCCGTAGCTCCGAAATTTCATCACATTTACCACAACCAAGACTTACCATTTACTACACATACATACAGCAATGCAAAGGGTAGGTTTTAGGACTTCACTTGCCTTAGATTCAAGCACAAATCAGCAACAAACAAAGGCAAAATGGCGATGAACGGGCGGACTTCTTCCTCGCGCGGCCTCCTCCTCTCTCTTGGTTTCCCTCTCTCACTCGACAACTCTCTTTCTCTCTCACTCTCTCATAACCGGCCACTCCCTCTCTCTCTCTTTCTTTTTGGTTGTTTAAATACTTGCATGCTTCCCTTTTTGCATGGAGGGACAAGTGGAAGATGCATGGACAAGTGGCTTTAAATAATGAACAAGTGGAGGCAATTCAAAGACAAGTGTCCACCATGCTTCACCTCCTTCATGGTTGGCTACTCCATGGGCTCCATGGCCCTGGCTTTGAGCCGAAGTGGTGGGGGTCTTGGGCTGGGTTTTTGGGCTAGCTTGGCCTAAGAATTTCGGCCCACTAACCTTTTAATAATCTATTAACATTTTCCACTTAAATAAATACCTAACTTGCAAAAATAATAAGGCCATAAAACTTGTAGTCACAAATCCATAAATTCCAATTTATAATACACATGGCCAATGATAGAATTTTCTTTCCTATCACATAATTATCCATTAAAAGCTTGGCCATAAATCTTATTACAAATTATGGATTAAATGGCTATAAAATAACTTGCTGGTACTTTCATCACCTATTCATAGACTTTAAAGTAACTAGAGGTCGTCATGAATTTTGGAATGCCACATCTACAGTGAAAATACCGAAAGGCAATTTTTAGTGGAACAAAAGGGAATTTTCTCCGCCGAGTCTTTGTTTCCTGATTTCACCCGACTTTCAGGGTTTTAGGATCTCTAAAATATTAAATCGGACCGAACTAGTTCTTTTGGAAGCCACTTAACCATGCGTCTTCCCTTTGGCCGGTCGTTGGGCCGGTGACTTCGGAGCGTCGCTAGTCTCCGGCAACGCCAAGCTTACCCAACCACCCTCGCTAGGCAACCTCTAGGTCAGCGTTGCTTGGTGGTGGCCTGGCGAGGCCGAGCCTCACCGATTAATCAGCAAGCTCAACCTCACTGAATTTGGGCGAGGTCGACCTCACCTAGCCAAGGCGAGGCTGAGCGTCGCATAGCCATGGTGAGGCTCGGCCTCGCTAGGCTAGGGTGAGGCTGACCTCTCACTGCCTAGGTGACGCTCCCCTAGCCAGCGTTGCCTAGCTACCGACGAGGCTCGACCTCGCCTAGATCTAGTGAGGCTGAGGCTCACCTTGGCCTGGCGAGGCTTCGATGAGCTCACTAGACCTTGCCCAGCCGGTCGTTGGCCACAGTGATGGCGGGCGACTAGCTACAAAGAAGAAGGAAGAAGAAGAGAAAAACAAAAAATAAAAAATAAAAGAAACAAAATAATTTAAGAATATTACCAAATGAAATTCTATCACAGGAATTGAAATTTTGGATAGTCACCAAGCACGTTCTTTTGTTCAGAAATTATTCTCGGGAGCAGAATCAGAAAAAAAAAATCATTTATGACAAAAAATTATTCCTTGGAATAGAATGTTTGCCAAACGCACCCTAAGTATTTTGTATATGCACGTTTCTCTCTACAGCACTAGTGCATGCTCTTCGCTCAGAAAATTTTTGAAGTTTCCTTAGATCACAAAGTCACTCCCTTATGTTTACTTGTGCCTAAACAATTTATCGATTTGCGGATATCCTATTGATATCTGAAAAAGATATATAATCCCAAGTCAGACTACACTTTATTGTATCATACTATTAAGACAAGTTCCTTGAAAATTAATTCACGGAAAAATCAAGACATTAAAATATGAAAAAGAGTGAGATGAAAATGATAATTCCATAAATATTAGTTCTAAGCGAGAGGACCAAAATCAATGGTAGATTTCAAAATTAATACCTAAAAGCAGTTTTTCATTAAAACATTATATCTTTTCCTTTCACAATCAGTTTGGCGTGTACTTTGCTCTTAGGAGAGGCATGCTTGACTTACTTTTCCAAGTGTTCATTGAAATTGACATGTAAAGCAAATTTGTGGAAAATGGCCAATTTGGGGGTCTGTATTCTTGAGCCACTAGTCATTCACGTCAATTTGTGAGTCTTATAATCTTGCTCTGGTCTCTGAGTTGCCACAAGTCCGTTGATAATGATTCCTATATGGATTTCCATTCCAAGTAATTTGATTCGTGGAATCGGATTCTCTATTAATTATTTGAGTGATATAAAAATTAAGATTTTTAGAAGAATTCTCAAAATTTCTTGATGCATTGGCTTGTTCAAACTGTGATTTTCTGATGGTGATGGGGCAAAAAATCTTCGCCTTCACTTTTCTGCGGGCTTTCTACAGAACTCTTCCAATGGATAGTAATAAAAAGCAAGGAAATAGACTCTAACCCTTTCCAAAATAAGTCATGGCGTGCAGATTATCTCTATTAAGTTGCTGCTTTTAATTGATGGTAATCTTGAGAGTTCGTTTGATTTGGAATTTGCGTTTTTACTTCTGAAGTCTCGTGATTGTTGTCATGCTTTGGTGAAGTTTAGGTCGATCTTTCAGTTTCAAAAAAATTCCTGATTGGTTGTAACATGGAAGGACGCAAAGCCTCTCGAAAAGTTAAGTTCTTAGTTTGTACTATATACAATAAAAAGTTTAGTGTGGAGTACTGACTTACATTATAAGAAAATTATACGATATGTGACCACACGAGTTTATTTTTTAAACCACTGATTATAATATTTTCACTAAAAAAGGTATTTCACAAAAATTTTAATTTTTTCCAGACAAGAAACAAATGACTCATATTAACTATAAATAGATGCTTGCTTACATGAAATGAGGAAAATTAACTATCATTCTACTCTTACAAAAAGAAAACATTTAGACTAACTAATCGACATATTACTGCCAAACACAGAAGCCAGAAAAGGTCAACACACGACAGTAACTCGATCGGAAACTTGCAACCTCCCGAATGCGGTCTAAAAGTTCATGCCATTTAGACTCTGCATCTTCCAAGTTTTATAACTAACTAATCGACATATTACTGCCAAACACAGAAGCCAGAAAAGGTGAATACACGACGGTAACTATCGTTTTACTCTTACAAAAGGAAAACATTTAAACTATGCATCTTCCAAGTTTTATAACTAACTAATCGACAAATTACTGCCAAACACAGAAGCCAGAAAAGGTGAACACACGACAATAACTCGATCGGAAACTTGCAACCTCCCGCATGGGGTCTAAAAGTTCCTGCCATCGAGATCACAGAGTTGTTCTAAGGTGACTCCAAAGAACGGCAAAACCGGTGGTGCTGGAACTCCAAGCTCTCGTGAGACTTGTGTCATGGTCGGTCGAAGTTGAGGATTGGTCCGCAAGCATGCGAGTGCTAGTGCCGTAGCAGAGATTATGTTTTGCACATGCCAATTTGTCGGAGGCGAGAGGCGTTGGTCCAGCACATCCTTTAATGGGGTTTGCAACTCGGATTGAGTGGATGAAAATACCAATGAGACATAATCTCCTGGATGCTTTCCCATGATTATCTCCAATGCTACTACTCCAAAGCTATATACATCACATTTTTCGGTCGGAATGCTGGTATAAGCTAGCTCTGCAATTGAAGAATTCAAAGTCCATTGATAATCTTGTTAGCTGTAATTAAAGACTTGGACGTTTGCTTTCACAAAATTAAGGAATTTCCAATGACAATACGAGTTACGATAGTGAATTAATATGCTTCTACAAACAACAAACCTGGAGCGATGTATCCGATGGTGCCAGCAATAGCAGTCCAGTTGTTGGAATCTAGCCTCAATAATCTTGCGGTGCCAAAGTCTGAAACACAAGCCTCATAATCAGCATCCAACAAGATGTTGTTGCTGGTCAAGTCTCGATGGATTAATGGAGGAAAACAGTCGTGATGCATATATGATAATGCATCTGCAACTGCTCGAACCATGTTTATCCTTTTGTCCCAGCCAAATTCTGACGCTCTTTCATCATCATTCAAAATTTTTCTCAAGCTCCCTCTTTCAATGTACTCGTACACTAGAAAACAATGTCGTGCATGAGAGCAGAACCCATAAAGCTTCACGATGTTGCGGTGGCGAATACTTTGTAAGGCTTCAATTTCCCTTTCAAAAGGAATGATGTTGATGGTCTCATCTTCCGGGGACGGTGTAATTTTCTTGACTGCAACAGTTTGACCTGTGGGTAGATCGGCTCTATAAACAACGCCATAGGCCCCTTCTCCCAAATAGTACTTGGAGTCAAATCCTTCTGTCGCCTCCATGATTTGCTCATATAAAATTTTTCCATCAAAACTCAGAATGTGCAAGAAATCTGAAATATTAGTCCCTATCAATGCATTCCTCTCTCTCTTGATAATCTTTCTTCGACGGCAAATGATGATTATGAGGACAATCAAGAAGGAAGAGAGAACGAGGAATCCCAAGAATGAGAAAACGGGGATAATCAAAATTCTAGCTCTCCTGCGTTGATTGTGTTTCTTGCTCATGGGAGAAATATTGCATTTCTGTAATCCAGCCACGTTCCCACATAGCCCCTTGTTATGCTGAACAGCCTCAAATGGAGCCTCCTTAAAAGCTTTGACATCTGGGAGAGAACCTTCCAACTCATTATAGGACACATCAACAAAAGTTAATGCCCATAAGTCAGCAAAACTATGTGGGATGGAACTAGAGAGGCCATTGTGGGAGACGTTTAGGATTTCTAGGACTCTCAATTTTCCTAGATCTGGTGGTATTCTTCCAATCAATAGATTCTGACTCAAATCCAGAATGCTTAGGAATCGCGCATTGCCTATCTCAGGAGGAATGCTTCTCTCGATTTTATTATGGCTTAAGTTCAAGCTCAGCAAGTTGGTGCATAGGCTGAGCTGTGGTGGAATGGCTCCGCTCAAATTGTTTGATGCTAGATTGAGATGTTCTAGTCCAGATAAAAGTCCAATTTGATGGGGAATATCACCTGTGATCCCATTGTTGTTAAGGATAAGATCTAGCAGTAGTTGCAAGCTTCCCAATTCCCTTGAATCTTTCCACATAGATTATTCGCAGAAAGGTCAAGTACCTGTAATTGAGCCATCCTTCCAAATATCGGAGGTATCTCACCGGAAATGTTATTGTTCGATATTCTTAAGCTCGTCAAATTATGGCAATGTTCCCATTTCCATGAAAGTTCACCATACAAATAATTGTGGCTCAAGTTCATGAAATTCAGATGTGGATATACTCCAAAAGCTTCTGTTATATTTCCAGTAAGTTTGTTTCCTTCGAGCCTCAATCTAATTAATGAAGTGCAATTCCTCAAGCTTTTAGGGATATGACCTGTGAAATGAGTATTTATCACGAAGAAATATTGCAATAATCCCCCAAGACATATATTTTCCGGTAGCTGCCCTTCGAATTCATTATTAGAGAGATTCAAAACCCTCAAATGAGTGATCTTATTAATTTCAAGAAGCAAGGAACCGAGAAAGTTGTTTTCTCCAAGGTATAACTCAGTTAAATTGGCCATGCTTCCAATTGATGCAGGGATTGAACCAGTCAAAGAATTATTATCCAAAGCTAAGTTTACAAGAGATGTTAGTTTCCCTATGTCTGCAGGAATTAAACCGAAAAGATGATTTGAGGATATGTATAAGAGATTCAGATTGCTCAAATTCTGAATAAATGAAGGGATACGCCCAACCAACTTATTATCAGAAAAATCTAATTTAGTAAGATCGGTTAACCTCCCAATCTCTGAATGTATGGATCCCGAAAATTGGTTTCCGTCAAGATAGAGAACATTTAGACTACTTAGGTTTCCTAGTGAACCAGGGATATGCCCGACCAACTTATTATTAGAAAATTCTAAGTCAACAAGATGGGTTAACCTCCCGATCTCTGAAGGTATGGATCCCGAAAGTTGGTTCCCCCATAAGTAAAGAAACTTCAATCTTCTTAGGTTTCCTAGTGAACCAGGGATATGCCCGACCAACTTATTATTAGAAAATTGTAAGTCAACAAGATCGGTTAACCTCCCGATCTCTGAAGGTATGGATCCCGAAAGTTGGTTCCCCCATAAGTAAAGAAACTTCAATCTTCTTAGGTTTCCTAGTGAACCAGGGATATGCCCGACCAACTTATTATTAGAAAATTGTAAGTCAACAAGATCGGTTAACCTCCCGATCTCTGAAGGTATGGATCCCGAAAGTTGGTTCCCCCATAAGTAAAGAAACTTCAATCTTCTTAGGTTTCCTAGTGAACCAGGGATATGCCCGACCAACTTATTATTAGAAAATTGTAAGTCAACAAGATCGGTTAACCTCCCGATCTCTGAAGGTATGGATCCCGAAAGTTGGTTCCCCCATAAGTAAAGAAACTTCAATCTTCTTAGGTTTCCTAGTGAACCAGGGATATGCCCGACAACTTATTATTAGAAAATTGTAAGTCAACAAGATCGGTTAACCTCCCGATCTCTGAAGGTATGGATCCCGAAAGTTGGTTCTCCCATAAGTAAAGAAACTTCAATCTTCTTAGGTTTCCTAGTGAACCAGGGATATGCCCGACCAACTTATTATTAGAAAATTGTAAGTCAACAAGATCGGTTAACCTTCCGATCTCTGAAGGTATGGATCCCGAAAGTTGGTTCCCCCATAAGTAAAGAAACTTCAATCTTGTTAGGTTTCCTAGTGAACTAGGGATACGCCCGACCAACTTATTATCAGAAAAATCTAACTTAATAAGATCGGTCAACCTCCCAATCTCTGAATCTATAGGACCATAGATTGAGTTGCTGGAAAAGTCAAGACTAACCACCTTGGTTAAGCGTGAGAAGTTGAGACTATTTAAAGTTCCTTTCAGGCCAAGATTATAAAGATTAAGACGGGCAACGAATCCATAGTCGTCGCAAGTGACACCCATGAAGTGGCAAGAGTTGTTACCATGCCATGAAGACAGGAGAGATCGGTTGTAGTCTTCGAGACTAGATTTCCATTTCAAGAGAGCCTGTGCTTCATCCATGTGGTTGGTCGCATTTGAAGCGGAAGAAATGGAGGAAGCAGAAACGACTATGCCATTAAATGGAATGGAAACAAAGATGGTGATGTTGTTTACGAAGAAGAGCGAGTAGAATAAGAACAAGACTCCTAAAGAAGACAGCTTCCACAGAAATAAGGGAGACGCCATGATTTTGGGGTGGTTTTGACGGTGTGAGATTGTTCAGGTTCGCATGTTCTCAACAACACGATAGGTAAGATATTTATAGATGGCTAATCATTATTAGATGGAGCCTCAATCATGGACAATGCATGTATCGCTGTCGTTTTGAAACAGTTGAATATGGGGTGCTTGTCACATATGTCCAGAATTCATCTTAACCACACAGCCTCTATCCTTTTTTTAATGCAATCCGCTTTAATGGGTTGTACGATCCACCATTTCGTATGTAAAGTTTTGCTTCTCTCAAGGAATCCTTTCAAAAAATTATATTGGCAAAATATTTCATTTAAATTTTCATCTAAGCCTGACAATTTGTGTTAGTATTTGTAATCCATGTCAATTTCTATTAGCATGAGACATCGTAAGTCTTTCTCTGTGTAATTCAGAAATTATCCCTTGTCTCTTTTTTCTGTCAATTTGCGTTACCATTAAATCGTCGGAGTACAGAAAATGATCATGTTATCGAGAAAAGACTTGTGCTATGCATTATTAATAGCTGACAGACTATTCGTGGGAAGGATGTTATCATGGCGGGGACCAATAAGCTAATGAGTCTCGTTCTCTCGTCTCTTATCTTTTCATGTCAGCATTTCGTATAGAGGTGTTAGCAATAGTATTCCTTTTATCACACTCCACAAGACTTTGAATAGTCTATACCAAACACATCGACAGACTAGGACCCGCAAAGCTTCACGTACAAATGGAACATTAATCGACTTTGGACTCATCCACTTTGATTCTTCTCAGACGGCTGACAACCGAGTCAAGGCACGGGGTTGAGCTTGGGTTCTGCAAATGAAATCTAGAATGAGCCGCTCGCTCAATTTCAAGGTTCTTGGAGTTGATGGCATGAAAATTATGCGAGCAATGGGATTTAAAATATATGAATCTAGATTGACCAAGAAACAAGAAATGCTGCAGGCCGAAGTGCGTAAATATAAATACAATACGTAAAGGCCCGGGTCGTTTTAATATTATTTATTTGCCAAAAATTAGTTCAATATGTTATTCATCATGAATGTTACTCTAAATATGATTTTAATATTATTTGTTTGTCAAATATGAAGCCAATATGAGATTTATCTTTCAAATAGATTACTCTAAAATGTAAGTCAACAATGAGATAGTCCTGTGATGATGGATTTTTTTCATTGATCTTCGAATGTATTTATTTGTCAAATATGAGACCAATTCAAGATTGATCATGAGATATAAGTATTTCTCAGATATGATTTTAATAGTCTTTAATTGTCCAATATGAGCCTTATATGAGTTTGATCTTTTAGTGTATTATTTGTTAAATATGAGCCAATTATGAGATAGGCATCCTATATTGTTAAATTCTTTCAAAACCTCGTCTTGAACAAGTTTCTTTAAAGAACAAAATTGCCTGTATTTCGGGATAGAATCTATAAATACATTGAAAAAACTTTATTAGAGCATTTATTACAAAAAATATGCATAGTTCTATTAGAGATTTATGGATAAGAATAGATGAAAGTATACCAATAATAGTCTTATTATCAAAATTTGCATGAGACTAGAGATGAAGAGTTAGGGATATGTTAAGATTAAAGATTTGCTAGAGTGATAATCAAAATCAAATTACAAAGAGTTTCATACGTAAGTGTGCTATATGGCTAAACTTCACGCGAGTTTTACCCACTCTTATGCTAGGTTGATGCTCCGCTTGCACAAGAGTAAAATTTACTTGGATTTTACTTAAACAGTGTCCATAGGACACTCATTGAGTAACAAAATAACAAAATACTGCAAATTATAATGCATTGACTATTTTTAGGACATACATAATTAATATTTTGAAATTTTGATCTTTATGCATTAAACATGTTTAACAAGTGTATTGAGGACACTGAGTGCAAGACCTATTTTATGTTCACTCTCTTTTTATGGGGGTGGTGCGATCAGAATTTCTCTGGTGAATCTGTCATCCATGTTGCTTGCAAAAAGTTACTCCACCTTGGGGATTCAAGTGCCATCGAATGAAGGGGCAAATGGGGCCTTATTGTGAAGAATTTTTTTTTTTTGTCATTGACAATATTGCACGATGAATATTTCCTTTTTTTTTAAGCACACATTCAAAAGTACAGGGATGATGAGTAAACAGTACAAAATTATAAATCTCAATCATAGTAATTATCTTGCTCTTCGGACTGAGAGGGCATTTTATGGCATCTTGATCATTTTTAATGTCCATGCTCGACTTACATTTCCAAGCCTCCATTAAAATTGACCTAGCTAGTCAAGTAAATCCATGAAAAATTGATCAACTTAAGTGTTGGTATACCCAAGTCACCAGTTATTAATTTGCTCAGGTCTTAAGTCAAAGTGAATCTATGAGAGTGATAGTTGATATTATTGGAGGATGCTGATGCAAGTTTGGGGCCACTCATTTTAGCATGCCTTTTCTCTCATTTCCAGACTAAAGTACCTTCTCTCTCTCACAAGGGCAGCAGTTCAACATTATGAAATTCAATGGGTCCCATGTAGGTTATTTATATGCACTAACCGGTTACTAAACATAATCTTTCTTATATAGTAGTTTATCTAGCGATTGCCGGATTAAATCACCATGGTAAATGTCATAACATAGAGAAGATCACATCTGTTCATGCATCAAGTAATTTCTCGTCAAGGAGCGCACTTTGAGTATTACTTGATATTATATGTTTGGATCTATCCCCATATGGTCGATGTACGTGTTGGATAGCGATGGCCATGCGCAATTGATAAATCAATACGAGTAAATCCTGCTAGGATCAGCTACAACCATCCAAAGGATGGAAGGGATTACATTCCTAGATATTAGGTGCTCTCGACCAGCGTTTCCAAACTTCCAACTTGCTTTTGGTCGCTCAAAAGGCAAGAACCACACCGGTCATCAATCAATAACCATCACGCAAATTCATTGTTGTTGAGCTACTATGCCACACTAGCAGAAACATTATCCTCATGTTTTAATATTGACCATAACGTATTATAATCTTTAAATATCCGAGAGTAATAGTAGGCACATGAATTGGTGGCATGATATGTAGAGAAACCTTGTCAATAAGTTTTACAAATTATATGTAAAAGCAAAGTGACAAGTAGAAGGAAGTATCTTCGCATGCAGTAACATCTCAAGGATTATATAGTGGGTTCCAGTATTTGTTTGGAGTGTTAGAGCTGGGAGAGTAGAGTAAGCCAAATGGAAGATAAGGGCCTGTTTGTTTTTACTCTAAATTGTGTCTGATTTCTATTCTTTTGTTTCGCGAAATAAAATAAGAATATAAATCCGTTTAGTAAAATTTTAGTTCCCGGGAACAAAAATCTATTTTTTTTGTTCTTAGAAGTAAATTTGGAATAGATTCAAGAAGTAGAGAAAAATAATTTCTTGTTCCCGGGAATAATATCTAAATTCAATTCCTACTTTTTTTATTTTATTTTATTTTCTCTTCTTCTCTTCCCCTTTCTTCTTCTTCCCTTTGGCCGGTCGCTGGGCCGGTGACCTCGCTAGAGCATCGCCAGCCCCCGGCAATGCCAAGCTTGCCCAACCACCCTCGCCAGGCCACCTCCGGAGTTGGCGTTGCTTGGCGGTGGCCTGGCAAGGCTGAGCCTCGCCGATGAATGGGTAAGCTCAGCCTCGTTGAATCTGGGCGAGATCGACCTCACCCAGCCAAGGCGAGGCTGAGCGTCGCACAACCATGGTGAGGCTCGGCCTTGCCAGGCTAGGGGGAGGCTGACCTCTCACTACCTAGGCGACGCTCGCCTAGCCAGCGTCGTCTAGCCACCGACGAGGCTTGACCTCACCTAGATCTAGCGAGGCTGAGGGTCACCTTGGCTTGGCGAGGCTCCGACGTGTTCACTAGACCTCGCCTAGCCGGTCGCCGGCCACGCCAGTGGCGGGGGACTAGCTACAAAGAAGAAGGAGGAAGAAGAGAAAAACAAAAACAAAAAAGAAAAAGAAAAAAAAATACAATACAAAAATTAAAAGAAACAAAATAATTTAAGAATATTACCAAACGCAATTCTATCCCAAGAATTGAAATTTTGGATAGTTACCAAGCGCGTTCCTTTGTTCAGAAATTATTCTCAAGAGCAGAATCAAAAAAAAAATCATTTATGATAAAAAATTGTTCCTTGGAATAGAATGTTTACCAAACGCACCTTAAGTATTTTGTATATGCACCGTTTCTCTCTACAGCACTAGTGCATGCTCTTCACTCAGAAAAATTTTGAAGTTTCCTTAGATCACAAAGTCACTCCCTTATGTTTGTTTGTGCCTAAACAATTTATCGATTTGCGGATATCCTATTGATATCTGAAAAAGATATATAATCCCAAGTCAGACTACACTTTATTGTATCATACCATTAAGACAAGTTCCTTGAAAATTAATTCACGGAAAAATCAAGACATTAAAATATGAAAAAAGAGTGAGATGAAAACGATAATTCCATAAATATTAGTTCTAAGCGAGAGGACCAAAATCAATGGTAGATTTCAAAATTAATACCTAAAAGCAGTTTTTCATTAAAACATTATATCTTTTCCTTTCTCAATCAGTTTGGCGTGTACTTTGCTCTTACGAGAGGCATGCTTGACTTACTTTTCCAAGTGTTCATTGAAATTGACATGTAAAGCAAATTTTTGGAAAATGGCCAATTTGGGGGTCCGTATTCTTGAGCCACTAGTCATTCACGTCAATTTGTGAGTCTTATAATCTTGCTCTGGTCTCTGAGTTGCCACAAGTCCATTGATAATGATTCCTATCTGGATTTCCATCCCAAGTAATTTAATTCGTGGAATCGGATTCTCTTTTAATTATTTGAGTGATATAAAAATTAAGATTTTTAGAAGAATTCTCAAAATTTCTTGACCCATTGGCTTGTTCAAACTGTGATTTTCTGATGGTGATGGGGCAAAAAATCTTCGCCTTCACTTTTCTGCGGGCTTTCTACAGAACTCTTCCAATTGATAGTAATAAAAAGCAAGGAAATAGACTCTAACCCTTTCCAAAATAAGTCATGGCGTGCAGATTATATCTATTCATTTGCTGCTTTTAATAGATGATAATCAAGAGTGTTCGTTTGATTTGGAATTTCCGTTTTTACTTCTGAAGTCTCGTGATTGTTGTCATGCTTTGGTGAAGTTTAGGTCGATCTTTCAGTTTAAAAAAAAAATTCCTGATTGGTTGTAACATGGAAGGACGCAAAGCCTCTCGAAAAGTTAAGTTCTTAGTTTGTACTATATACAATAAAAAGTTTAGTGTGGAGTACTGACTTACATTATAAGAAAATTATACGATATGTGACGACACGAGTTAATTTATTTTTTAAACCACTGATTATAATATTTTCACTCAAAAAAGTATTTCACAAAATTTTTAATTTTTTCCCGACAAGAAACAAATGACTTATATTAACTATAAATAGATGCTTGCTTACATGAAATGAGGAAAATTAACTATCATTCTACTCTTACAAAAAGAAAACATTTAGACTATGCATCTTCCAAGTTTTATAACTAACTAATCGACATATTACTGCCAAACACAGAAGCCAGAAAAGGTGAACACACGACAATAACTCGATCGGAAACTTGCAACCTCCCGAATGCGGTCTAAAAGTTCCTGCCATCGAGATCACAGAGTTGATCTAAGGTGACTCCAAAGAACGGCAAAACCGGCGGTGCTGGAACTCGAAGCTCTCGTGAGACTTGTGTCATGGTCGGCCGAAGTTGAGGATTGGTCTGCAAGCATGGGAGTGCTAGTGCCGTAGCAGAGATTATGTTTTGCACATGCCAATTTGTCGGAGGCGAGAGGCGTTGGTTGTGACACCCCGAACCCTTCGCAGGTCGCCACAAGCGCCAATGTTACGCCTTATTACCTTTCATCTTAAAAGAAGCGTCGTTATTAGTAGACACATTTTTTTTTTTTTTATAAAAGCAGTCCCAGCGCGACTCATTAGCGGAAGCAAAATAAAACATCACCGTCTCTCCCCCTACCAATCATGATACAAATACACACCACTAATCACCATGATTTTATGAACAAGCCACGACACTTATTTACATATATTTTCAAGATGGGACTTCTTTTGGGGCGGTACATCAAAAGGAAAAGCCAGGACTCAGCCGCGTTCGGCCTAAAACCCCAAAAAGAACCCTCGACCCTCTACATCTCCCGTGCACAATCCCCATCATCGTGTCGGCTAACGATCCCGAAAAGATCCAGCTCCTACTGCCACGCACGGCCCTCACACCCATCCTGGTGCATCAGGCAGTGGCGGCGGCAGCATCCCACGCATCACCCCGTCGCGTCGAACATGGACAGATATAAACTCTTAGACAACAGGGCCCCCAGCTAGACCCACGTCGTACATAACTAGACAACGCACTCGAATATACACAAGACCAAGAACTGAAGGACAATCAAACTCCTCGCACTCGACCTCTACGTCCGAAGGTATGCCGTAAAATACGCCCCGTGTAACAGCAGGAAGTGGCATGCTGCTAATTTGAAATGTTGGTCCCCAAAAGGGGTGAGTACAATCACTCAGTAGGTAAAGAAATCCAATAACAACTCAATGCATCATGCAAATCATACATGCATTGCAGGCGTTACTTACCTTGAAGCCATGCGCATACTATCATGCATCATCATATCATACATGTCATCATCATCATGGTATTCATCACATCACACATGTCATCATCATCATGGCATCATTATATCATATATGTCATCATCATCATGACATCACCACATTACACATGTCATCATCATTATCATCATCATGTATATCACCATGCATGTCATACCATGGGTGATCATCATTATTTCACATCACATATCATCATCATCATCATCATCATCATCATCATCATCATCATGATCATGCATATCATGCCATGGGTGATCATCATTATTTCACATCACATATCATCATCATCATCATCATGCATATCATGCCATGGGTGATTATCATTTTTTCACTTCACATATCATCATCATCATCATCATCATCATCATCATCATCATCATCATCATCATGCATATCATCATGCATATCATGCCATGGGTTAATTTCCACTTTTAGCTTTCAATTTGATCACCACATCACCCATTCCTCAAATCATCAATTTCATCATCCCCTCGGGCAAAGACCTCCGAGGCTTCCAGCATTCAGCCATCCCAGGCCACTAGGCATCCGGCCCCCCACATTCCGGGCATCTCGCATCCCAACTGGCATCACGAGGCATTCCCCTTGGGCAGAAACCTCCGACACGGCTTCCGGCATTTACACTCCCTGGCCGGGCATCCCACACCCCAAATCCTGGCATCGCGAGGTATTCCCTTCGGGCAGAAACCTCCGAAAGGGCTTCCGGTACCCCCATGTTCCGGGCATCCTGAATCTCCCAGGGCCATCCGGCAATGCATCTTTATACATTCCGGGCATCAATCCTCCACCACAACCACCTCCTCACTTATTATTATCCACATTTACCCATTTCGGTCTTAATTTTTAGCATGGCATATGATGTGACATCAAACAAGTCAAACTTGGCATGGAATTCACACATACATCTCAATTCAATGTCATGCATACATCAAGACCTTATGATATAATTATTTATTAATAAATTTAATGGAATTTACGGCCAATAAAATAATCTATTTTATTTATTTATTTATTATTATTATTATTATTATTATTATTAAATTTAATATCTATAAATTCCCAAAATTATGAAAATTCAAGCAATTATTAAACAAGCCAATAGGATGACAATTACATGCAAAATTCATGGCCAAATAGAATTTTATATCATCTCACAATTTTCACAAAATTCTTTTTAGATTATTTTATACAATCTCACGAAGCTTCTGGATCCATTACCGCATCGTCCAGTGCATGCTTCTCCGAAAATACTGAGATTTCACCTACCTATTCTCTTTCGTTTTCTCTGAAATTTGGATATATTATACATCAAGATATCCTCTACAAGTTTCATGCAGAGATCCAAGTCAAATAACCATAGTATAGTCATCATTTAAGTCCATGAAGTCTCGGGTGTCCCAAAATACATCTCCAGAATTACCGTCTTCAAGATCTAGTCGATTTACTAGGCTATACTTGTTTATTTCACTTCAAATTTGAGTATGTTGTATTTTAAGATTTCCCCTACAACTTTCATGAAGAAATTGAAGAGAGATTCTCAACACAAACCAACATTCAATCACAAATCCAACAAGAGATCAGTAAAATCTTTCCAGATCTGAGGTCTCCGTAGGATAAGACTTTAACCCTTCAAATCTCCATAATTTTCCACAAAATTTCAGTATGTTGTAGTTCAAGATGTTAGCTACAACTCTCATGAAGAAATCGAAGCCAAAATCAGACTCTAAACATGCATGCAAGCTCACACAACATTCTGACTCACACTGTTCGAGCAAGAACAGCCATGCCATTCAAGAATAAACCAACCATACTTCGGTTTTTCTCACCTAAACACCCAAAAATTCAACATGCAAGAAACATACACACATGCAAGAGTAGCTAGAGGACTCCCACTTGCCTCTAGACCGGTCGGTCGACGGCGTAAGGTGGCGAGCACGGCGGACGGACGTCGACTCCTCCTCCTCGGCTCCTCCTCTCTCTTGGCCGCTCCCCCTCTCTCTCGCACGATCTCTCTCTCTCTCTCTCTCTCTCTCACTCTCTCTCTTGGCTAAATGAACTAGCCACCCTTCTCTCTCTCTTCCCTTTTATCCCCCCTAAAGCTCATCATTTGTAATGATTGCTTTGCCTCCTAACCAGCCAGTGCATGCCCTTCTTCTTGCCACTTGTCTCATTGCATGCATAATGGGCTTGGGCTTTTGGGCTTGGGCTTGGGCCATCTGGCCACTCTTGGGCCTCCCCTTGGGCTAGTCGACAGCCCCCTTTAGTGGGCCTAATTGGGCTTACTAGCTTGGCCCATCAAGGCTTCGGCCAATGGGCCTAAGGCCCAACCTAAAAATTGACTTTTCCCCCCTTTTTTTTTTTTTTTTTTTGGATTTCTTCTATAAATATTTTTAAATTTCAATTTTCAATATGGCCAAAGTATTGTGACATTTTGTTTATTGAGGTTTAATTTATAAAGTACATGGCCAAGCGTAGATCATTAATCTATCAAATTTAAATTCTCACAAACATATGCACAAATCATCAAATCTTAAAAGACTAATGGCTAAGGTATAAACCTTAGGAAATTTTATTACCTAATTAAAGACTTTAACACACCTTATGGCTTGGCTTTGAATTTTGGGATGCCACATTGGTCTAGCACATCCTTTAATGGGGTTTGCGACTCGGATTAAGTGGATGAAAATACCAATGAGACATAATCTCCTGGATGCTTTCCTATGATTATCTCCGGTGCTTCTACTCCAAAGCTATATACATCACATTTTTCAGTTGGAATGCAAGTATAAGCTAGCTCTGCAATTGAAGAATTGAAAGTCCATTGATAATCTTGTTAGCTGTAATTAAAGACTTGGACGTTTGCTTTCATAAAATTAAGGAATTTCCAATGACAATACGAGTTACGATAGTGAATTAATATGCTTTTACAAAGAACATCACCTGGAGCGATGTATCCGATGGTGCCAGCAATAGCAGTCCAGTTGGTGGAATCTAGCCTCAATAATCTTGCGGTGCCAAAGTTTGAAACACGACCCGCATAATCAGCATCCAACAAGATGTTGTTGTTGGTCAAGTCTCGATGGATAAATGGAGGAAAACAGTCGTGATGCATATACGACAATGCATCTGCAACTGCTCGAACAATGTTTATCCTTTTGTCCCAGCCAAATTCTGACACTCTTTCATCATCATTCAAAATTGTTCTCAAGCTCCTTCTTTCAATGTACTCATACACCAGAAAATAATGTCGCGCATGAGAAGAACCCGTAAAGCTTCACGATGTTGCGGTGGTGAATACTTTGTAAGGCTTCAATTTCCCTTTCAGAAGGAATGATGTTGATGGTCTCATCTTCTGAGGACGATGTAATTTTCTTGACTGCAATAGTTTAACCTGTGGGTAGATCGGCTCTGTAAACAATGCCATAGGTCCCTTCTCCCAAATAGTACTTGGAGTCAAATCCTTCTGTCCCCTCCATGATTTGCTCGTATAATATTTTGCCATCAAAGCTCAAAATGTGCAAGAAATCTGAAATGTTAGTCCCTATCAACGCATTCCTCTCTCTCTCTTGATAATCTTTCTTTGACGGCAAATGATGATTATGAGGACGATCAAGAAGGAAGAGAGAATGAAGAATCCCAAGAATGAGCAAACGGGGATAATCAAAATTCTAGCTCCCCTGTGTTGATTGTGTTTCTTGCTCATGGGAGAAATGTTGCATTTCTGTAATCCAGCCACATTCCCACATAGCCCCTATTATGCTGAACTACCTCAAGTGGAGCCTCCTTAAAAGCTTTGACATTTGAGAGAGAACCTTCCAACTCATTATAGGACACATCAACAAAAGTTAATGCCCAAAAGTCAGCAAAACTATGTGGGATGGAACCAGAGAGGCCATTGTGGGAGACGTTTAGGATTTCTAGGACTCTCAATTTTCCTAGATCTGGTGGTATTCTTCCAGTCAATAGATTTTGACTCAAATCCAGAATGCTTAGGAATCGCGCATTGCCTATCTCAGGAGGAATGCTTCTCTCGATTTTATTATGGCTTAAGTTCAAGCTTAGCAAGTTGATGCATAGGCTGAGCTGTGGTGGAATGGCTCCACTCAAATTGTTTGATGCTAGATTGAGATGTTCTAGTTGAGATAAAAGTCAAATTTGATGGGGAATATCACCTGTGATCCCGTTGTTGTTAAGGATAAGATCTAGCAGTAGTTGCAAGCTTCCCAATTCCCTTGGAATCTTTCCACATAGATTATTCGCAGAAAGGTCAAGTACCTGTAATTGAGCCATCCTTCCAAATATCGGGGATATCTCACCGGAAATGTTATTGTTCGATATCCTTAAGCTCGTCAAATTATGGCAATGTTCCCATTTCCATGAAAGTTCACCATACAAATAATTGTGGTTCAAGTTCATGAAATTTAGATGTGGATATACTCCAAAAGCTTATGTTATATTTCCAGTAAGTTTGTTTCCTTCGAGCCTCAATCTAATTAATGAAGTGCAATTCCTCAAGCTTTCAGGGATATGACCTGTGAAATGAGTATTTATCACGAAGAAATATTGCAATAATCCCCCAGGACATATATTTTCTGGTAGTTGCCCTTTGAATTTATTATTAGTGAGATCCAAAACCCTCAAATGAGTGATCTTATTAATTTCAAGAGGCAAGAAATTGAGAAAGTTGTTATCTCAGGTATAACTCAGTTAAATTGGCCATGCTTCCAATTGATGCAGGGATTGAACCAGTCAAAGTATTATTATCCAAAGCTAAGTTTACCAAAGATGTTAGTTTCCCAATCTCTGTAGGAATTAAACCGAAAAGATGATTTGAGGATATGTATAAGAGATTCAGATTGCTCAAATTCTGAATAAATGAAGGGATATATGCCTGACCAATTTATTATTAGAAAAATCTAGTTTAATAAGATTAGTTAGCCTCCCAATCTCTGAAGGTATGGATCCCGAAAATTGGTTTCCATCAAGATAGAGAACATTTAGACTACTTAGGTTTCCTAGTGAACCAGGGATACGCCCGACCAACTTATTATCAGAAAAATCTAATTTAATAAGATCAGTTAACCTCCCAATCTCCGAAGGTATGGATCCCAAAAATTGGTTTCTGTCAAGATAGAGAACATTTAGACTAAGGTTTCCTAGTGAACCAGGGATACGCCCGACCAACTTATTATTAGAAAATTTTAAGTCAACAAGATCGGCTAACCTCCCATTCTCTGAAGGCATGGATCCCGAAAGTTGGTTCCCCCATAAGTAAAGAAACTTCAATCTTCTTTGGTTTCCTAGTGAACCAAGGATACGCCCGACCAACTTATTATCAGAAAAATCTAATTCAATAAGATTAGTTAACCTCCCAATCTTTGAATCTATAGGACCATAGATTGAGTTGCTGGAAAAGTCAAGACTAAGCACCTTGGTTAAGCGTGAGAAGTTGAGACTATTTAAAGTTCCTTTCAGGCAAGATTAGAAAGATTAAGATGGGCAACGAATCCATAGTCGTCGCAAGTGACACCCATGAAGTGGCAAGAATTGTTACCATGCCATGAAGACAGGAGAGATTGGTTGTGGTCTTCGAGACTAGATTTCCATTTGAAGAGAGCCTGTGCTTCATCCGTGTGGTTAGTCGCATTGGGAGCGAAAGAAATGGAGGAAGCATAAACAACCATGCCATGAAATGGAGTGGAAATAAAGATGGTGATGTTTAGGAAGACAGCTTCCACAGAAATAAGGGAGACGCCATGATTTTGGGGTGGTTTTGACGATGCGAGATTGTTTAGGTTCGCATGTTCTCAACAACATGATAGGTAAGATATTTATAAATGGGTAATCATTATTAGATGGAGCCTCAATCATGGACAATGCATGTATTGCTATTGTGACATCCCAGATTTTCAGTCTTGTCTTCTACTGAATAAATCATGCACTTCATTGACACGCCTATAGAGCTGTTCTCAGAACTGATAACTCTCGAGATAACTAGACTACCTAGGGAAGCCATTAAGGATTTTAAGGCAAATAGACTTTAGAATTCGACTAGGAATTGGCTTCTCGACCGTGCTCATCTTTAGAGGTCAATACAGCACAATATAAATTCGATTCGAAATCAGAGATAGGTTGGTTCGACTGAGATGTGTGGCTAATTGTGTGTGACACCACTAAATTAGAAAATTCTCGTCGACTGGCACTAGACTAATTTTCCTATTGTTTTGGGACCCCGTGTCCATATTTGGATCCTTGAGATTTTCACGACAACCAAAAGTCACCAATGAGTCGAGTGGGTTCATAGTGGCTCGAAGAAAGTCAACCACTAATCAATTGCACTAAAAAAGCTTGAAAGTTACCTGACAACCTAGGTCACGCTAAAAACGTGCCAAGTGAAATTAACTGTGAATTCAAGTCTGATTTCAAAAATTGAAGATTCTGTCAAGTCACAATAAATTCTAAGAGTGTTGACTCAGTCTTAGAAGATTTTTCTGACACCCGACACTTTTTGGGAAAATGTCGTTGTTGGGTCTTTTTTTTTTTTTGTAGAAAAAGCCGAAGATCACTTTTGATAGCAAAATTGGGATGCATGATGGATGCATGGGTGAGAAAAAATGTCAATGGAAGCATTGAGGTATTAATTGAAATTACAGAGACCAAATGAGATGGAACCAAGTGAAATCAAGTGTCCAATTGAGGAGAGATTGAACCAAATTCGTAGCTCCCCCTCTCCCTAGAACTTTGGACCATTTCACATGTTGTAAAAGAGAGGCTTGGTGGCTCAATGACAGCCCTTGGATGCTAGCTTGATGGGCAAGTCTTTGGGAGACAAGATGGTGGAAAAACTTGGCCAAAGGGGCCCTCCATCTCTCATCTCTATCCTCTCCATCTCTTTCTCATTTCCACCGTCCAAGACTCCCTCTCTCCCCTTCATCTTGTGCGAACCAGCAAGGAAGAAGGAGCCGGAGCAGCCCGTCGCACGCCTCACGCCGCCTTGCCATCACCGTTCGCACCCCCACTCACGCGAGCACCACCCAACCCCGTCGTTTCTCCCTCTCCTCACTCGACCAAGCTGCTGTGTCGGTGTTGTGGAAGCTCAACCGGAGCTGCCTCTTACCGTTTCTTCACTGGTAAAGCCCCTCCAAGGCCCGGTTTGACCTATTCTTTCATTCTCGAGCCTCACCGCACCAAACCAACCGGTTTTCCTTCCATTCGCAGCCAAGATCAGCAACTTTGTTTGTGGGTTTCACAGCCCATTGTAGGCTCGATTTGAGGTGTCTATAGACCTCGAACCCGAAGCCCGCTTTGGAGAAAAAATCCCCCACGACATTCCCGACATTTCAATCCGAGTGGATTGTAAAACAGGTGAGTTTAACTCACTAAGCCTTGCTTAGTTTGCTAATTATGCTTAGGGGCTGATTAGTGTTAATTAAGTAGGATTAGGTGGTTAGATTAGAGTAGATTAGTGGTTATTAGTTAATGATGATGCATGTTAGGCGTTGGGTTCATGAAATTAGGAAGTAGAGATGTACTTCTATTTATGGAATGTATCTTGGGATTTTTCCCGATCCGTTCTGGCATCAATCATGCATTACGGGCCTAAATTGGTTTTTTAGTATTTATTTATTAATTTTCGAAATTAGTTAATTATTTATTTATATTTTGGAAATTAGGCTGGGATAGCCGACGATTGAAATTTTATGCTAATTGTCGTGGTGTAGTCCATTTATTTATTTGAGCTATATGTTGTGTTGAATTGAATTGATTGTGCAATTTGAGGAATTTTTCCTAAATTGATTGAGATTGAGTAATTGAGTTGTGGATGGCCGAGTATAATTGTTTACTGCCAATAATGCTTTGATGGGCTGTTAAGTGGAGAAGATTGTGAGAGTGAATTGAATATACTCTTGGCTAAGACCAATCGGGTACATTAATATTGTGTGAAAATTGAGTGAGTTGATGAGTATGTGGGGATTTATCCCACAATTGATTAGTGTCAGTATTCAATTAGAATTTGACTATGAGAGGTTGTGAGTTGAACCTTGAAAGTCGCAAAGTATGGCTGTGCCAGTGGGGCTGGGTTCTGCCACCGAATTTGGAGTCGGTCGGGTCCGTTGGGTCGTAAATTGCCACCTAATCAAGGTCGCGCCTGTTGGGCCATAAATTGCCACCCGATAGGGGTCACGCCTAATAAGGCCGTAATTTGCCACCTATGAAAGGTTGCGCCCATTTGGCCGTGATTTACCACCTAAAGATAGGTCGTGTACTTTGGACCGTAATTTGTAGCCAAGAAATTTGGTAGACTATGCTCATTGAGCCATGAGTAAGATTTGACATCGAATAAGTGAGATGGTGAGACAACCGAGGAATGGTCGGATTGACATATAATTGACTAAGTTGATTGATTGAGGTATTGATTCATGTGAACTGTGCTAATATGCAGGGTGAATCTAAAGCCAAGGCAAGTCCTCTGACCTGTTTGTGCATAGGCAGCTCAAGTGTATTGGTTTACTAATCGGGTTTTAGGGAGTAAAACTCGCTTAGACGTTGTCTCACTGGTTATTAAACAACCATTTTAGGCCCGTAGATGGCGGCACCTCTACCTCCTCCCATGTGTTTTGGTTTGCCAAAGGAAATCACCGAAGAGAGGTTCTACGCGACGATGCCTGGGCACGCTAAAGGCCTGGTGTACGTAATGGTGAAATCCATCATCTAGGTGGATGTGGGTAGAACCCAAAGGGTGCCCCATCAGTATCGAGCATGGTATCGCTATTATAGCGATGGGCGAAGAGTGGGCCCAATACCAGAGTTTGAGGTGCCCGTGTATGCTTTGGAAGTAGTGTATGGGGAGGGCATTGCAGAACCTAGAGATGGAGAAGTGATCGATCCAGTGGTTCTCTTCATTGAAGGCCCAGGATCATCTAAGTATCCTACAGTAGGTTCTAGCGGGAACGTGGAAGGAGGAAGGATTGTTGAGTAGGAGGAGAATCCAAATGAAGACTGAGCGGAGGACTGAAACCCCACTCTTGTTTTGCAAACTAGGAGTCGTGATCAGATGTATAGTAGATCAGACTTGTGAATAGTATTGTATTATATACAATGTAGTTTGTCGTGTATAAAAGTCTGGTTATGGTTTTCGGTGTGAAAAATATAGCCCTACTTTTCTATCCTATTGTTTTATTGTCTGGGGATTTGTTATATGCTTCCGCATTTGCATATTAAAATAAAAAGGGTCGGCGATGTGTCCTGGGACGTCGCTATTAATCGACCAGGTAAGGGATGGGCGCGTGTTCGAGGATCGGGGTGTGACATCCCGTTTAAGTGGTATCAAAGCGAAGTTCAAGATTGGAGTGATAAGGAGCGATGGTTCATGGGATAGTAGTAGGAAAGACCTTTAAATACATGTTGGTGCATGTTTGTGATAGCTGCTTGATATAATTGAGTGTTGTGTTAATCGCTTAGCTTCTAATTCGGTACGGAATTGGAAGCGGGTTTTAGTAGAGAAGACTAAGCCATGAGTTATCAGGAGTTGAGGACTCCTGGTAAGAGGACAGTATCCTCTGTGACTCAGGGTAGAATGCTGATAAGGATCGGTGCTCGAGGTGGTTGTGGCAGAGTGCATGCTTAGGCTGGCGTGAGTGTAAGTGTACCATCGCAGGTCGGTACTAGTGTAGCAGCATTGAATAATCCTAGGTTCGATGGGATCGTTCAAATTCTAGTGTTCCTAAGGAACTGGTTAAGCCAGCAAGTTCAGGATCGAGCTGCTACTATTGCCGCCTCTGCTGAGGTCCCACTTGGAATGGTGATTAGAGGCCAGACTGTAGTATCTAAGTCAAGATTCAATCTAGATAGAAATGGAAGTCGATCAGGGAAAAGATCGATATTGAGATAAAAGTGTTCTATTCCACCCAATAGAAAGAGTGAGATAGTCAGGTGAGCATCGAGACGAAATGGAACATGTTGTTCCCATGGAAGATGGTAGGGATCAGTCTCGTGTCTTCCGAGGACAAGAAATCATGGTAGGTGTCGCCAGCATGGACATTGATTTATGGACTGTTCACACTGGCAGATGGAACCTCGGTGATGGTTACTACTGTCACCATCGATGAGACAGATCAGAAGAAGTATGCCATAGGACACACTGTGGATTTTTGGAATAGGTCTCCGGTACGACAAAGAGTGTATGATGGCACCTGACAGGAAATAGAAGACTCATTAGATAGATGTCGAATTTGTAGAAGGAAGCAAGGATAAAATCAATGTTTGGGTATGGTTGGAATGTGCTGTGATTGTGACCAGCATGGCCATTGGGTGAGGGACTGTTAGTGAAAGTCTAAGGTAGCATAGACACCGTTACTGCAGTTAAGATGCCACTAGGATGGCGAAAGATACTGGAATGGAACCAACCCTGCCCCAATCAGAGGAAGAATGTGCTTGAGAAAAAAAATTATCAAAGTAGCGCAGCAGAGTTTTGGACTAAGTCTGTGGAATTTCAATTTGTTGAAATAAAGTGAAAAAGAGGGGAATCACCGGTAATAGTGGTACTTGACTAGTTGATTAGGTGTAACTTTGATGCCACATGAGTAGAGTGGGCTCATGGAGCATCTTGTGGTATTGAATTTTGGTCATGAAGTAATCTAGCTTAGTCCATTAGCACTTGAAAGTGTCGAGTTTATTGGGAGTCGAAAAGAATTTTCGATTTCATGAATCTCGTCAGTTGAAGGCAAACCGTTTGTTAGACGAAAGTTGCTGAGGTTACTTGGCAGTTGACATAGGATAAGACAGATTGAAGAACTGAAGATTGAGAACATTTTAGTAGTCCGAGAATTTATAGACATTGTTGTCTAAATTGAAAGAACTAATGATAGAGATGCGAGAATTGATGAATAAGGAATTCATCCATACTAGCGTATTACTTTGGGGAAACATCAATTTTGTTTGTGAGAAAAAGAAAGATGGTTCGTTGCGAGTATACATCGACCATCGTCAACTCAATTAGGTGACGATTAAGGACAAGTGTCCATTATAACAGATCGACGAATTGGGTGACCAGACATCAAGAGTGTCGATGTTTTCAAGGATTGACTTGAGAACAGGATGTCGTCAGTTGAGAACTAGGAAGGAGGTTATAATGAAGACATCTTTTCGTACTTAATAGGGTATTTACGATAGTATTGTAAGACCATTTAGCCTAGTGAACACTGAAATAGCTAGTACTAGTACCTAGAGAGGGGGTGAATAGGTATATAAAAATTTTCTTGAAGATTACACAATATTTAAACAGGTTAGAGGATTTGCAACGTTAAAAATTGAACGCAAGAGGCGAGTAAGGGAAAGAGAGAATTGAACACGTAGTTTATAGTGGTTCGGCTTGATTCAAGCCTACGTCCACTCTTTCGCACCGACAGCCAATTGGCTGGATTCCACTATGATCAAAGAGATGTTACGTTGTTGATCTTCCTTGATTTCTAGGTGTAGATGATCTACCACACTCGCTCAAGGTGTCACCAAGTATAAACACTCTCTGTGTATACAATTTCGCTCGAACTGTATCGACTAATAATCAAGGTTCTTCAGACTCTGGAATTTTTCTATCAATCACACTCTTAAAACAACTAGAACGTCTTCCTTTTATACTCCTTTATGCCATCATAGCCGTTGGCACTTACCAAAGGAATTCCTCCAATCTACCCGTTGGATGGAATCAATCAAGAAGATCATCCGAGTTAATTAAGGAATCTGATGATAGCCCATCAATCCTGTTCGCCCATACAATCAGGATCTTGGTTTCCAAGAATAGAACATTCCAAGAATATTTCGTCGACCATCGGTTCTTCAATCGATCTTAGATAAGAATTAAAGAATCCGAAATGATTATCCAACCAAAGAATCTTTTCCAGAGGATAGGATCGAATCCTTAACCATATACCTCGGCTTTGGATTTCCTTCACACGGATTAGAAAGACGTCGGTGAGAATAGACTTAAGTCTTGAGTCTTGAGTCTTGAGTCTTGAGAATACAAAGTCTTCGACTTTAAACCGTCGGTCTCCGAACATCCAGACTTAGACGATAGAAACGTTTTGTCGCTTCAAAATATTCTGGAAAGATTTCTCCGACAATCTCCCCTTTTTGATGGTGACAAAACTTTCTTGTAGATTTGAACAACTTTGACCTGCAAAAACATTTCTCAAGCAATATGGCTAACTCAAAAAGATTAATAAAGCAACCGACTCGCATCCACAGAAAATTGGTTAGTCTTTCATGAGTAATACTATATAACAACACTTGATAAAAATGCAACCAGTCAAGCATCAAAATCCACAGCCAATTCAGTCAAATTTAAATTCACACCCAAGTTCAAGTTCTCAAGTCATAAACATAACCACAAAAGTCAAAGTTTTAAAAGATGTTGGTTCAAATTTGTTCTCCCCCTTTTTGTCATCATTAAAAAGGGTGAGAAAGGAGTCATGTCTGCTTGGGAATGCGCACGATCTGGAAATCCCCAATGGACTGGACTACTCCTTCGAGCTTCTTTAGGTCTTCCCTCAGTTGAGCTACCTCTTCTCCCTTAGCATTGGCTTGAAGTTGCAAAGCGAGGTCTTTGAATTTATCCTCCAGAGAGATTGAAGATGCTTGTCCAGCATTCTTCATGGCTTGGATTTCACAGTCTAGAGCATATATCTGGCCACACATTTCCAGAAGAATATCCATGATACGACGAAAATCTGCAGAATCGTCCGTCTGTGTACTAGCATTGGCTTTCTCGTATGGTGTGTATGCGACGATGGCGCTTCTGTTAAGTCTTGCAGATTTGGTTTTGACGTATCGTGACCTTCTTCAGGCAATTGAGAGACCTGAACTTCTTCTGTGTCTTCTGGAGATTGTCTTAGATCTTCACTGTCAGCAGCATGAGGCGTAGACCTCTCTTGCTCGCCAACTCCCCCTGTCTCTAGGACATCGAAAGGGGAAGAGTGATGATCATGCTCTTCATTTCCCTTCTCTCCAGATTTATCAGCAGACTTTTCTTTCTCTCGTTCTCCTTCTTCTTCAGCTTCTTTCTCCTTCTCTCTCTGCTCTTCTTCTTCTCTGTTCTTCTGAAGTTTTGTCGGTTGAGGCACAGAACGTCTGGTTCTTGTCAGTGCTTGGATAGTGGGATCTTCATCCTCTTCATCTTCATCTTCATCCTCCAGGATGAGAGTTCTTTTCTTCTTTTTCGATGGAGCACCAATGGCTTCCTTTCCTTTTCTCCTTGAGACAGACTGAACTGGAGATTTCACCCTGAATTTCTCCATTGCCTTGGAAAGTTCTTGCAGACGCATCTTCGTTAACATCTTCAAACCTACCACCATCTTATCACACGGTCGAACACAAAATGTTTGTGGCGGTTGAATATTCATGTATTTGAAGATCTTGGTCACCAGACCAGGATAAGGCAATTGTCCTTTGTCTTTCGACATTGCTCTGTACATATGGAAGAGAATAGTGTGCGGGAGAGAAAACTTCCGTCCTGAGTTGATCGCGTACATCAACTTTGCTTCAGAAAGAGACACAGAAGTCTTTGACGTAGACTTTGGTCTGAGACAGTTGATCACAATCTTATGAAGCACAATGTTGATGGCATTCATCCTGGAATAGGTAATTTTCTTCTCTACGTCCCTATCTTTGACAAGTTCCAGAGTAGTACGAGCAGGTGAGACTTTGATTGGATGATAACGTCCTCGTTCAACTCCAACTATGTCCGCCAACATATTCACATCTACCACGTAGGCTTGGTCTCGTACACTGAATGACATTCTATTCACATCCAAAAAGCTAAGATTTGAATAGAAATAAGCGGTCAGTTGAGCATACCCGTCCGTAGAGTCGAGCAAAAGTCTCAAGTTGAAGCAAATTCAACTTCTCTCTTAAGTTCATGTTGATGGCGTCCAGGAAGTCAAAATCAACACTTCTAGGGTTTATCACCCCTCTTTTCAACAGCCTGAAATACACTTTTTCATGATCCTTGGATTTAAACAAATCCATCCGATTTCCTTTCACCTTTGCTGCCACACCCATTCTAGGTTGAAATTCAAGGAACATTCTGTCATCATCGTTCCCTTCAATCAGATTTTGTCCTGGCAAACGAGGGTCACTGGGAATGTTTGCAAGTGCCTCCTCAGCCCTTCCTTTAGGAGCAACTCCCAATTCCTCCATTTTCCACAGAAAAAGATACTCATTCCCATAATTTTTGTCCTTGAGGAAGTCATCTATATATTTTAATGAAGTACCGGTGCTTTTCAACGCACGATAAAGCTTATAGATAAAGGAGGGTCTTTGGACTCTTACTGGGTCGGCATCCTCGATTATCTCTTCTTCCGATGTTGACTCGCACCTTGTGAGGCAGGAGGTGTTGAATGACGTGGAGGAGAGCGAATCGGACTTTGTCGCTGACTTGATAAGTCTTCTTCCTCGCAAGATCGAAGTGAGTTGGTCCCTTCTCCATTCTTTGTGGTCCCCTCGCTTGCGATTCTTGATGATTTCCTTGAAGAAGACATCCTTCTTTGTCGATTGGAAGATTCCTTCACTTGCTTTCCCAAGAAAAGATGACAACTTTCTCGAGGATGAACAAGAAATAGAAACAGGATCGCGAGGAGAGTTCCTTTTAGGGTTTTGAAGATTGGGCGAAGAAAAACTGTATATATATATATATATATATATAACTCAGTTTTGAAAAGGGAAGTTCAATCGGTACAAGGAAAGTGTACGAACACTTCTTTTCAAAAATCAATAACTGCCAAAATTAATCCCTTTTAAAAAGACAAGTTTTTGAATTTCACACGGATTATAACCGAACGAAAGATCGTACCTTTTCGAATAACTAAACGAGAATTTGTACCTTTTAGATAAAATAGCAACTTACAGCCTATAGCCATGAATGTCTCGAGTCTCGAGGATTTAAAATCGAGAGATTAGAGTCTTAGAGTTGGTGAGTCTCTAGACTTTAACTTCTTCAAGCTTCAAAATGTTGAGTCTTGAACGGATAAAGTCGAATTGATTTTTCTCCAAAGGCTTTGTGAATATATCCGCTAGTTGACTCTTTGAATCAACAAATTGAATCGAGATTTCTCCATTTTGAATGTGATCTCTAATGAAGTGATGTCGAATCTCAATATGCTTTGCTCTTGAATGAAGGATTGGATTTTTGGTGAGATTGATCGCACTGGTGTTGTCACATTTGATTTCTGTGCATGAGTCTTCAATGCCAAAGTCTTGTAGCTGTTGTTTTATCCATAGAATTTGCGAACAGCAGCTTCCAAGAGCTACATACTCTGCTTCAGTCGTTGAGAGAGCTACAGTGCTTTGCTTCCTTGAAAACCAAGACACCGTCCCGTTTCCAAGCAGTTGACAAGTTCCGAAGTGCTCTTTCTATCGACTCGCAACCGGCCAGATCGCATTTGAGTATCCTAGAAGATTAAAGTCTCCCTCTTTGGATACCAAAGACCGATGCTTGAAGATGAAGCAACGTATTTGATAATACGTTTCACGGCAATGAGATGTGATTCTCTAGGATTTGATTGAAACCTAGCACAGATGCAAACACTCAATAAAATATCAGGTCTAGAAGCGGTAAGATAAAGAAGTGAACCGATCATGCTCCTGTACAGCTTTTGATCTACTTTCTTCCCTTCTTCATCTTTGTCTATCTTCTGAGAACATGACATTGGTATGTCGGTCTTTTTGCACTTTTCCAATCCAAACCTTTTGACAAGATCATTCGCATATTTTTCTTGATGAATGAAAGTTCCTTCCTTCATTTGTTTCACTTGGAGTCCAAGAAAGAATGTTAACTCTCCCATCATACTCATTTCAAACTCATCCTGCATAGACTTAGAAAATTTCTTGCATAGACTTTCATTAGATGATCCAAAAATAATATCGTCTACATATATTTGAACAAGTAAAAAGCTTTTGTTTTCCTTTTTGATAAACAGAGTAGTATGTACTTTACCTTTGACAAAACCATTCTGTAATAAAAACTTACTTAGTCTGTCGTACCAAGCTCGAGGTGCTTGCTTTAAACCATACAAGGCCTTTTTCACCCGAAGACCGAGTCCGCTTCTTTGGGTCTTCAAACCCAGGTGGTTGTTCCACATAAACTTCCTCATGGATAAATCCATTTAGGAAAGCACTTTTGACGTCCATTTGGAATAACCTGAAATTTTTATAACAAGCAAACGCAAGTAATAGACGAATAGCTTCTAACCTTGCTAATGTGCGTAAGTCTCGTCATAGTCTATTCCTTCTTCTTGCGTATATCCTTTGGCCACGAGTCTTGCTTTGTTTCGTACGACTTTTCCTTCTTCATTCATCTTGTTCCCCGAATACCCATTTGGCTCCAATAACAGTTTTACCTTTTGGTTTAGATGTGAATTCCCGCATCATTGATGTTGAACTGCTATGAGTTCTTCTTGCATAGCTTCGATCCAACTTTCATCGAGATAAAGCTTCTTCTATGCTTTTTGGTTCAATTTCAGAAATGAGAGCCACAGCACTAGATTCTTCACGCCTTTTGATCTGGTGCGGATTCCTTCATTGATTTCGCCAATAATGAGATCTTTGGGATGACCGGATTTATGCTTCCAGATTACTAGTTGATTTGCCTGGTTGATGATCTCTTTCTTTATTTGAATCTTCATGAGCATCTTGATGTTGGACTTCCGTCTGAGATGCTTCTTGAGTTGTAGACATTGGAAGGTCTAGAGCGGGTTCGACTCTTCGTACTGAGTCTGGCTGGATTCATCTTGCGTTGAGTCTTGAAATTTGACATTCATTGATTCCTCCACAGACTGACTTTTCTTGTTATAGACTCTGTAGGCTTTGCTTGATGTAAAATATCCAAGGAAGATGCCTTCATATGATCTTTCTTCAAACTTACCAACTCGATCATTTGCATTTTTCAAAATAAAGCATTTGCAACCAAACACATGAAAGTATAGGCTTCTTACCTTTGAACAATTCATATGGGGTTTTCTCAAGAATAGGTCTTAGGAAGACTCTATTTATGATGTAGCATGCAGTTGAAACAGCTTCAGCCCAAAATCGTGAAGAAATTTTACTTTCAATTAAAAGTGTTCTAGCCATTTCTTGAAGAGATCTATTCTTTCTTTCCACCACTCCATTTTGCTCTGGAGTATATGGTGAGGAAAACATATGGTTAAAACCAGATTTATCACAAAATTTCGTAAAATCTTGATTTTCAAATTCACTTCCATGATCTGTTCTTATACTTGAAATAACACATCCTTTTTCATTTTGAACCTTTTTTGCAAACTTCTCAAAGAACGAAAAGGTTTCGACTTACTTGCAAGAAAATATACCCGTGTAAAGCGAGAGTAATCGTCTACAATTACTAGACAATACTTCTTACCTCCAATGCTCTGGGTTCTTGTTGGTCCGAAGAGATCCATATGAAGCAACTGTAGTACATGATTAGTAGAGACATGATTTATTGACTTAAATGAATTTCTTACCTGCTTTCCCAGAATGCATGGAGTGCATGAATCAGACTTTTGGTATGGCAATTTAGGTAGTCCTCGAACAAGCTTCCTTGATGAGATTTTGGCTAATTGCTTCATGTTGATATGGCCAAGCTTTCTGTGCCATAAGACTGCTTCATCTTGAATTGAGATTAGGCATTGTGCTTCATTTGGTTTTACATCAAGGAGGTAGATGTTTCCATGCCTTCGACCCATGAAAGACTGAGTCGAATCTTTACTAATTCCAGAACATATGCCTTCTTGAAAGGAGATCTTGAAACCGGTATCACACAATTGGCTAATGCTGAGAAGATTGTAATTGAGTCCTTCCACTAGAGAGACATTGCTTATTGTGAGATTTCCAATTTTCACAGTTCCGAATCCCACAATACTTCCTTTGCTATTTCCTCCAAATGAAACTTTTCCACCATTTACTTGAATAAGCTTTATGAAGCAATTTGAGTCTCCCCGTCATGTGCCTTGAGCATCCGCTGTCAAGATACCACTTTACCTTCTTTTTGACAGAGACCTGCATTCAAAAGAGAGTCTCAAGCTTTCTTTGGTACCCAAATTTTCTTGGGTCCTTTGGTGTTAGTAGGATAAGCATTATTGGGCCATACTTTCTTAATAGGCTTCCAAACCATAGGACACTCTTTTTCAAAATGATCTTGACTGTTACACTTTGAACACCTTAGAGCATTTCGACCTACAGACTTTACAAAGACTTTCTTGAAATGATTTTTGTAAGCCTCTTTTGATGGTCTTTTCTTAATTCTTTCTTTTACTTTTGGAAAATCAATCAAAGGGATTGTTTCAGCTGTCATACCTAGACCAGACTTATTGAAGTAAGGTCTTTGGACTGAAAGAACTTTTTCGAGTTTTTCAGATCCTATTGAAAATTTCTTTGAAATATTTGATAAGTCAGTTTTTAAGAAAGCATTTTCTTTTGAAAGTTTATCTTCATTCTCTTTAAGAGTAGAAACATTCAAGTTTAAACTTTTCACTTTTTCTTCTAAAATGTTTTCCTTTTGTTTTAAAACTGAGTTTTCCTTCTTAAGTTCGGAAATCTTTTTGAGAGAAATCTTAAGACTAAAACATAGTTCATCAATGTATTTAGAGACTTTGACAGGAATTTTATAATCACTTACCTCAGATTCACTGTCTGAGTTTGATCCAGAGTCTGAGTCTGATTGTGCCATCAGACACAGGTTGGCATATTCCTCGTCACTTTCTTCACACTCAGTACGCTCCGTTTCGGCTTTGAGAGCTTTTCGAGACTTTTCAGCTTTTCCTCTCTTCTTCTTCGGGAGAGGACAATTGGGTCTCGATGTGTCCCTTTTTCTTACATTCGAAGCAAACTACATCTTTGTTTGGTTCCTCATTATCAACAAACTTGGTTTACTTGTTTCGAAAACTTTGTTTCTTTGAGTTGAACCTTCTTCCTTTTCTATTCAGCTTTCTCGAACCTTCTAATCATAAGAGCAAGCTCCTCATCGTCCGATCTTCTTCGAATCTGTATCATCGAATCATCATTAGATCTTAATGCAATGGATTTCTTACCTCTTGGATCTTCGTCTTCATTAATTCGTTCCACTTCGTAAGACCGAAGAGTTCCAATCAGCTCGTCTACGAGATAATGGCATAATTCTTTGCGTCTCTCTTATTGAAGTCTTTATATGATTCCAATCCTTGGAGAGTCCACGCAGAGCTTGTTCACCTTCATAGGATCAGAAATTTTCTGTCCTTGATTCTCAAGACCATTGACAATATCTCAGTAAACGGCTAAACATGTCGGTTATAGATTCTCTTGGTTTCATTTTGAAGGCTTCATATTGACCAAGGAGAATGTTAATTCTGGTCTCCTTCACTTGGTCTGTCCATTCATAAGTGATATGTAATCTGTCCCATACTTCTTTTGCTGTAACACAAGAAGATATTCTGTTATATTCAGTTGGTGACAAAGCACAATATAAAGAATAAATTGCTTTAGCATCGAGTGCTTGTCTCTTGTATCTCTTCTTGAGACATTCCGTTGGCTTCAACAGTTTCTTTCCCTCTTTCAGATACTGATGCAGCAGTAGGAGTAATTCCTCTTTCCACCACATCCCATTCCAGAGGATCCTTTGACCGTAGAAAAGCTTTCATCTTGTTTTTCCAGATGTTGTAATCTTTTCCATCAAAGTAGGGTGGTCTAGTATTGCTTTGCCCTTCCACCAGCCCTGGTGCTAGCATACTAGCCATGGATCTTTTACTCTGAAGTAAAACACTTCAAATAAAGTAAGAACACGAGCTCTGATACCAATTGAAATAGCTAGTACTAGTACCTAGAGGGGGGGTGAATAGGTATATAAAAATTTTCTTGAAGATTGCACAATATTTAAACAGTTAGAGGATTTGCAACAGTTAAAAATTCGAACGCAAGACTGAGTAAGGGAAAGAGAGAATTGAACACGTGGTTTATAGTGGTTCGGCTTGATTCAAGCCTACGTCCACTCTTCTGCACTGACAGCCAATTGGCTGGATTCCACTATGATCAAAGAGATGTTACGGTGTTGATCTTCCTTGATTTCTAGGTGTAGATGATCTACCACACTCGCTCAAGGTGTCACCAAGTATAAACACTCTCTCGTATATACAATTTCGCTCGAACTGTATCGACTAATAATCAAGGTTCTTCAGACTCTGGAATTTTTCTATCAATCACACTCTTAAAACAACTAGAACGTCTTCCTTTTATACTCCTTTATGCCATCATAGCCGTTGGCGCTTACCAAAGGAATTCCTCCAATCTACCCGTTGGACGGAATCAATCAAGAAGATCATCCGAGCTAATTAAGGAATCTGATGATAGCCCATCAATCCTCGTTCGCCCATACAATCAGGATCTTGGTTTCCAAGAATAGAACATTCCAAGAATATTTCGTCGACCATTGGATCTTCAATCGATCTTAGATAAGAATTAAAGAATCCGAAATGATTATCCAACCAAAGAATCTTTTTCAGAGGATAGGATCGAATCCTTAACCATATACCTCGGCTTTGGATTTCCTTCGTCACTGGATTAGAAAGACTGTCAGTGAGAATAGACTTAAGTCTTGAGTCTTGAGTCTTAAGTCTTGAGTCTTGAGTCTTGAGTCTTGAGAATACAAAGTCTTCAGACTTTAAACTGTCGGTCTCCGAACATCCAGACTTAGACTGATAGAAACGTTTTGTCAGCTTCAAAATATTCTGGAAAGATTTCTCCAACAAACACTCCAGCTGCTGTCATGGATTTGGCAAACCGAGTGTGCAAGGAATATCTAGATCAGTTGTGCTTGTGTCTTTTAATGACATTCCAGTGCATTTGAGGAATGCTAAGGAGCACAAGAGACATATGAGAATGTTGAAACAATTTCTGTGGACCCGATGAAGAACGAAATAGTTATCAGTGAAACAAGATCTTTAGTGATGATTCTTGTAGAGGACGGGGTGCGTGCTAATACAACATGAGAAGATTGTTGCATACACATCCCACCAGTTGAGACCCAACAAGTTGAATATGAAACGGTGTCGTGAATTAGAACCTTGGTAGGACTAGAATGGTGCTATATAGTATCACCCTGGAGGAAAGAAAGGAGTCACTGATGTGTTGAGTTGAGAATCTTCATTTGTGCATAGGCTGGCTAAAGTATAGACCTTACTTGAAAAGTGTTTGAAATTTGGTTTTCAAAATTGAGATAGGCTACCTTTTGAATTTTATAGCTACCCTCAAAATTGAACCATATATACAAGTTAGAATCAGACGCTTTAGTTGACAGACCGAGATGTTCAGAAGATCCTATAAGAGGATATTGATAAGAAAGAGATTGACTTTCAGATCTTTGATGATGGAGCACTCAAGTTCCGAGAGTGATTGAGTGTACTTGACATTGTAGCACTCAGGTAAGAAACCTTGTCCGAAATTCACTGAAGTAATTATAGTTTTCGGCCAGACAGTGTGAAGTAGGTCAGAATCGGCATCAACTCGAATGGTAGACCGATATGAAAGTAGATATTGTTGGACAGGTTGCAAGTGTTGGATGTGTTAATAAGTAGGAGTTCAATAATGCATGCCAAGAGGACTTTTACAATCATTCGAGAGTCCTGAGTGGGAATGGAAGTATAACATGATGGAATGTTATGATAGACTTACTAAGTAGTCAGGGAAGTACTGATTCCATTTGAGGTTGCGGTCAACAAATGAATGGAGCTGACTTACCTTAGTACAGTACGAAAAGAACTCGATTTGAACGGGTATACCGAAGTGTATACGTGTCAGAAAGTATGTCTACATGTAATGCCAATGACAAATTTATTTCAAATCTAGATTAAAGGTTCCCAGTTTTGGCAAAGCTTTCAGATGCTACCTATTGAAGCTTGCATAGCAGAGTGCGTAGAATCTCAGTGGTGAGAAGAAAGATCATAGGCCAGAGTCAGCTCAATAATCGGCGATTGCAATTGCTACGATCAGTGTCGGAGTAAAGACCGCGCGGAATCGCCAGAAAAGTTGAATCATTGAGCATTGAAGGCCCTTAGAGTTCCGAATTGGTGATTGCATCTTTTGAATGTGTCACCAATGAGGAATACCTTGCACTTCAATAAGGAGGGAAAGTTGAGACTGAGGTACGTAGGTTCCTTAGGGATTCTAGAGAAAGAATCAAGATCCTAACGTATCATCTTGCATTTTCGCCAAAGAAGGCGCAAGTGCATGACGTATTTCACGTGTCGAGGTTGAGGACATATGAGTCTAGCGCAACGCATGTGCTGAATCATGAAGAATTAGATGTGAATGACAGAGTGTCATACGTGGAAAGCCTAGTTCAGTACGTGGTTCAAAAAGAACAAATTCTATATACCAAGATGGTCTCCTTGGTCAAACTGTTCTGACAACGTCACGAGACCGAAGAAACAGCGCGGAAAAGTGAGACTTGATGAGACGACAACACCCCACCTTTTTGTTTAAGGATTGGTAAAGGTTTAAATTTCGAGGACAAAATTTTTATAAGAGGGGAAGAGTTGTGACATCCCAAATTTTCAGCCCTGTCTTCTACTGAATAAATTGGGCATTTCATTAACACGCCTATAGGGCTGTTCTCAAAGCTAATCACTCTCAAAATAACTAGACTACCTAGGGAAGCCATTAAGGATTTTAAGGCAAAAAGACTTGAGAATTTGACCAGGAATCGACTTCTCGACCGTGCTCATCTTTAGAGGTCAATATGGCACAATATAAAATCGATTTGAAATTAGAGATAGGCTGGTTCGACTGAGATGTGTGGCTAATCGTGGGTCACACAACTAAATTAGAAAATTCTTGTTGACCGACACTAGACTAATTTTCCTATTGTTTTCGGACCTTGTGTCCGTATTTGGATTCTCGAGATTTTCACGACAACCGAGAGTTGCCAATGAGTCGAGTGGGTTCATAGCGGCTCAAAGAAAATTGACCACGAGTCAATTACACTAAAAATGCCTGAAAGTTACCTAGCAGCCTAGGTCACGCTAAAAACGCGCCAAGTAAAATTAACTGTGAATTCACGTCCGATTTTAGAAATTGAAGATCCCATCATGTCACAATAAATTCTAGGAGTGTCGACTCAGTCTCAGAAGATTTTTCTAACACTCAATACATTTTGGGAAAATGTCGTTGCTGGGTATTTTTTCTTCTAGAAAAAGCCGAAGATCACTTTTGATAGCAAAATTGGGATGCATGATGGATGCATGGGTGAGGAAAAATGTCAATGGAAGCATTGAAGTATTAATTGAAATTATAGAGACCAAATGAGATGGAACCAAGTGAAATCAAGTGTCAAATTGAGGAGAGATTGAACCAAATTCGTAGCTCCCCCTCTCCCTAGAACTTTGGACCATTTCACATGTTGTAAAAGAGAGGCTTGGTGGCTCAATGATAGCCCTTGGATGCTAGTTTGATGGGCAAGTCTTTGGGAGACAAGATGGTGGAAAAACTTGGCCAAAGGGTGCCCTTCATCTCTCATCTCTATCCTCTCCATCTCTCTCTCATTTCCACCATCCAAGACTCCCTCTCTCCCCTTCATCTTGTGCAAACCAGCAAGGAAGAAGGAGCCAGAGCAGCCCTCACGCTACCTCACGCCGCCTTGCCATTGCTGTTCGCGCCCCCACATGCACAAGCACCGCCCAACCCCATCCTCTCTCACTCTCCTCACTTGACCAAGCTGCTGTTTTGGTGTTGTGGAAGCTCAACTGGAGCTGCCTCTTACTGTTTCTTCCCTGGTAAAGCTCGCCAAGGCCCGGTTTGACCTATTCTTTCATTCCTGAGCCTCACTGCGCCAAACCAACCGGTTTTCTTTCCATTTGCAGCCAAGATCAGAAACTTTGTTTATGGGTTTCACAGCCCCTTGTAGGCTCAATTTGAGGTGTCTACAGGCCTTGGACCCTAGGCCGGCTTTGGAGATAAAGTCCCCCGCAACGTTCCTGACGTTTCAATTCAAGCGGATTGTAAAACGGGTGAGTTTAGCTCACTAAACCCTGCTTAGTTTGCTAATTATGCTTAGGGGTTGATTAGTGTTAATTAAGTAGGATTAAGTGGTTAGATTAGAGTAGATTAGTGATTATTAGTTAATGATGATGCACGTTAGGCGTTGGGTTCATGAAATTAGGAAGTAGAGATGTACTTCTATTTATTGAATGTACCTCGGGATTTTTCCTGATCCGTTTTGGCGTCTAGTCATGCATTATGGGCCTAAATTGGATTTTTAGTATTTATTTTTTGGAAATTAGGTTGGGATAGCCAAGGACTGAAATTTTATGCTGATTGTCATTGTGTAGTCCATTTATTTATTTGAGCTATACGTTGTGTTGAATTGAATTGATTGTGCAATTTGAGGAATTTTTCCTAAATTGATTGAGATTGAGTAACTGAGTAGTGGATGGCCGAGTATGATTGTTTAGTGCCAATAATGCTTTGATGGGTTGTTAAGTGGAGAAGATTGTGAGAGTGAATTGAATATACTCTTGGCTAAGACCAATCGGGTACATTAATATTGTGTGAAAATTGAGTGAGTTGATGAGTATGTGGGGATTTATCCCACAATTGATCAGTGTCAGTATTCAATTAGAATTTGACTGTGAGAGGTTTTGAGTTGAACCTTGAAAGCTACCAAAGTATGGCTGTGCCAATGGGGCCGAGTTTTGCCACCGAATTTGGAGTCGGTCGCACTCGTTGGGCTGTAAATTGCCACCTGATAGAGGTCGTGCCTGTTGGGTCATAAATTGCCACCCGATAGGAGTCGCGCCTAATAAGGCCGTAATTTGCCACCTATGAAAGGTTGCGCCCATTTGGTCGTGATTTACCACCTAAAGATAGGTCGTGTACTTTGGACCGTAATTTGTAGCCAAAAAATTTGGTAGACTATGCTTGTTGAGCCATGAGTAAGATTTGACATTGAATAAGTGAGACGGTGAGACAACCGAGGAATGGTCAGATTGACATATAATCGACTAAGTCAATTGATTGAGGTATCGATTCGTGTGATGTGTTTGGGTGCCTATTGAATTGTGCTAATATGCAGGGTGAATCTAAGGCCAAGGTAAGTCCTCTGACCCATGTGTGCATAGGCAGCTCAGGTGTATTGGTTTACTAATTGGGTTTTAGGGGGTAGAACTCGTCGAGACGTTGTCTCACTGGTTATTAAATAACCATTTCAAGCCCGTAGATGGCAGCACCTCTACCTCCTCCCATGTGTTCTGGTTTGCCAAAGGAAATCACCAAAGAGAGGTTCTACAGAATGATGCCTGGGCACACTGAAGGCCTAGTGTACGTAATGGTGAAATCCATCATCTAGGTGGATGTGGGTAGAAGCCAAAGGGTGCCCCATCAGTATCGAGCATGGTATCGCTATTATAGCGATGGGCGAAGAGTGGGCCCGATACTAGAGTTTGAGGTGCCTGTGTATGCTTTGGAAGTAGTGTATGGGGAAGGCATTGTAGAACCTAGAGGTGGAGAAGTGATCGATCCAGTGGTTCCTGCCTTTAAAGGCCCAGGATCATCTGAGTATCCTACGGTAGGTTCCAGCGAGAACGTGGAAGAAGGAAGGATTGTTGAGTAGGAGAAGAATCCAGATGAAGATCGAGCGGAGGACTAAAACCCCACTCTTGTTTTGCAAACTACGAGTTGTGATCGGACGTATAGTAGATCAGACTTGTGAATAGTATTGTATTATATACTATGTAGTTTGCCGTGTATAAAAGTCTGGTTATGGTTTTCAGTGTGAAAAATATAGCTCTACTTTTTTATCCCATTGTTTTATTGTCTTGTGATTTGTTATATGCTTCCGCATCTGCATATTAAAATAAAAAGGGTTGTCGATGCGTCCTAGGACGTCACTATTAATCAACCAGGTAAGGGATGGGCGTGTGTTCGAGGATCAGGACGTGACAGCTGTCATTTTGAAACAGTTGAATATGGGGTGCTTGTCATGTATGTCCAGAATTCATCTTAACCACACAGCCTCTATCCTTTTTTTAACGCAATCCGCTTTAATGGGTTGTACGATCCACCATTTTGTATGTAAAGTTTTTCTTCTCTCGAGAAATCCTTTCAAAAAATTATATTGGCAAAATATTTAATTTAAATTTTCATCTAAGCCTAATAATTTGTGTTAGTATTTGTAATCCACGTCAATTTCTATTAGCATAAGACATCATAAGTCTTTCTCTGTGTAATTCAAAAATTATCCCTTGTCACTTTTTTCTATCAATTCATGTTACCATTAAATCGTGGGAGTATAGAAAATGATCTTGTTATCGAGAAAAGACTTGTGCTATGCATTATTAATAACTGACAGACTATTCGTGGGAAGGATGTTATCATGGCGGCGACCAATAAGCTAATGAGTCTCGTTCTCTCGTCTCTTATCTTTTCATGTCAACATTTCGTATAGAGGTTATTGTGTTAGCAATAGTATTCCTTTTATCACACTCCACAAGACTTTGAATAGTCTATACCAAACGCATCGACAGACTAGGACCTGCAAAGCTTCACGTACAAATGGAACATTAATCGACTTTCGACTCATCCACTTTGATTTTTCTCAGACGGCTGACAACCGAGTCAAGGCACAGGGTTGAGCTTGGGTTCTGCAAATGAAATCTAGAATGAGCCGCTCGCTCAATTTCAAGGTTCTTGGAGTTGATGGCATGAAAATTATGCGAGCAATGGGATTTAAAATACATGAATCTAGATTGACCAAGAAACAAGAAATGCTGCAGGCCGAAGTGCGTAAATATAAATAGAATATGTAAAGGCCTAGGTTGTTTTAATATTATTTATTTGCCAAAAATTAGTTCAATATGTTATTCATCATGAATGTTACTTTAAATATGATTTTAATATTATTTGTTTGTCAAATATGAAGCCAATGTGAGATTGATCTTTCAAATAGATTACTCTAAAATGTAAGTCAACAATGAGATAGTCCTGTGATGATGGATTTTTTTCATTGATCTTCTAATGTATTTATTTGTCAAATATGAGACCAATTCGAGATTGATCATGAGATATAAGTATTTCTCAGATATGATTTTAATAGTCTTTAATTGTCAATATGAGCCTTATATGAGTTTGATCTTTTAGTGTATTATTTGTTAAATATGAGCCAATTATGAGATAGGCATCCCTATATTGTTAAATTTGTCCAAAACCTCGTCTTGAACAAGTTTCTTTAAAGATAAAAATTGCCCGTATTTCGGGATAGAATCTATAAATACATTGAAAATACTTTATTAGAGCATTTATTACAAAAAATATGCATAGTTCTAATAGAGATTTATGGATAAGAATATATGAAAGTATACCAATAATAGACTTATTATCAAAATTTGCATAAGACTAGAGATGAAGAGTTAGGGATATGTTAGGATTAAAGATTTGCTAGAGTGATAATCAAAATCAAATTCCGAAGAGTTTCATACGTGATGGTTTTATTAATGTGATGAGCCTAAGTTGGCTCGTCCGCCCATGTTGGGCCTAAAAGCCCGGCCCACAAGATTAGGGCCCATAGATGGAGGGATATGATGAAGGGGCACGTTTCTTTTTGGAGGGGACGTATATAAGGGAGAGAAGAGAGGAAGGAACGCACCTTTTGGCATAACGTACGTTCCTCCTCCCTCCCTCCGTCCAAAAAGAAAAAAAAATGCAAAAAGGTGATGCTCTCTTCCCTTCAAGGCCAATTGACGTCATCGGATCGAACGAGATCGGTTTTTCTCTTCCTCATATCGGCGTTGGTGTTGAATCTGTGGCTAACAAGGTACGCTCAATTCCGTGGTGTGTTTTAGGATCGGTGATACATGTTTTTTTCCCAGGCTCGTCTTCCGCACAAGTTTAGGGGTTTGATATAGTGTCGAATCCGGTTTTTGGGAATCCAACAATCCCAACATTGGTATCAAACTTGTAGTTCTTGTTTCCCGATCATTTTCCATGGTTTTCCCGACCCCTTTCATGTTTATGGATGATTTCTTATTGATTTTTTTTTGTGAAAATAATCGGCCGACACTGAACGGGGCGAAAATCCCGACACCCGAGCACTGTTCATCCATTTTTTCGAGTTTCTGTAAGTTGAAATCGATTTATGATGGCATTAGATGGAAGGTCTCATCGAGGCGAGCACGGCAAGTGGTGGAACGTCGCCAATGGCCGCCGGACGCGCCCCCACGCGCAACCGATCCGTCCGGTCCGACTGGCCAGCTCGACCCGGCGACCGTTGACCGTTGACCGTTGACTTTGACCGTTAACCCAAAAAAAAAGGGGAAAAGAATGTGTTTCTTTTTCTAATTAAGTCTATGTGGATTATATGTGATTCCATATTTGTTCTGCATTTGTTGCAGGAACAATGCCTCCCCTGAAATTGTGCATATTCGCGTAATTACCGATGAACAAAAGGAAAGGCTTTCTAAGTTGATAGCTGAGCTGACTGATCATCAATGGGAGAGTAGTGACTGAATTGATCACGTTCTTGAAGTCAACGGGAAAAATTCAAAAGGTTATATGGAATGGTCGTCCCATGCCACAGTTTGAGATGGTGCGATTTTTCATGAACACCTTTCTACCAGAATGGCAAGGAGTGTTGAATCACATATGAGATGTCAACAGAGCTACTTCATATAGGAAAATTGTGATGGATTTTATAGATGAATATTATTGGATTGTTACAAGGGAAAATATCAAAAAATTGAACAAAAGAGGATCTTTTCCAGTTCGTGTATTAACTTGGTGTTAGATGTATTGGTTGGCCTTTGCTAAGTGTGCTTTGTGGACATCTAATGTAATGTTTACTACCTGATTATTGTTGATGTAGCAACCAATATATTAGTTGTATTATATGAAAGCATTATTATTCTATAGGATGTCAAATATTATTTGCTTTATATTATTATTGATTGTTGTGGATAGTTTATAGAAGTTTTTGTAGCTTCATAGAATTTATTTTGCATAAGACAATTATATTAATGATATTTTTAAGTTAGGATTTTTGGAAAAAAAAAGTTAGGATTTTTGGAGGATGATTGAAAACATAGTGACCTTTTGATTTTGAAACCTTACTTGAAATTTTTCATTAATATGATGGGTCTGTGCCAAATGGATGCATAAATGATAGACATTAATAATTCGTGCATATATGTTTGATGTGTTCAAATCAACGGCTTCAGCCACAAAGAGCATAGTTGTCGAGCTGAACAAAGGTGAAAAGCTCAATGGTGATAACTATGAAATATGGCACATGAAAATCCAATATGTGCTAGAAAAGCAAGAGGCACTAGAAGCTCTTAACCTGACCATGGTAGAACCTAAAGAAGGAAACACTGCACAGCACAAGAGAGATAAGGAAACATTTGCTGCATGGAAAAGGAAGAACTCTCTTGCTCGCATTATGTTGCTGAGCAGCATGGAAAATGACGTTATGCGAGAGTTTAAGTGTTTTGAGAATGCCAAGAAAATGTGGGAAGCATTGGCAACAAGATTTGGTCATACTTCAGTGACCAGACTGAGGCAGTTCACTATTAGGTTTGACTCTTATAAGAAGCCTCATGGTCAGACCATGAAGCAACATCTTAGAAAGGTGTCAAATATGATTAATGAGCTGAAAGATGCTGACCATGTCCTCACTAATGAGCAGCAAGCGCAAGCAATGATTTGTTCATTACCTCAGAGTTGGGAGCATATGAAGGTGCACTTGACCCATAATGAAAATATCAAAACCTTGGAGGATGCAGTGCATCATCTTGAGCTGGAAGAGAACCGCCTCTTGGCGGCTAAGCCGGAAGCTGAAATCTATCATGCTGGTTCTAGCTCACATGGAGCTTCGAGCTCCAAGCGTAAACGTCCTAACTGGTTTGATAAAAGGAAGGGCAAGGAAGCAAGTCCTTTAGGGAAGAAACCTAAGCTTAACCAACATAAAAGAGGAAAGCGTCCTCAAATGAAGAAGCTTACAAGGGTGAAGTGTTACAATTGTGACGAGAAAAGTCACTATGCTCGTAACTGTCGTGAGCCAAAGAAGGTATACACCCCTTGTACTTTTCAGAACTTTGCTTTTGTGTCGAGTTCTGTATTCTTGACTGAGTCTAATCCTTTATGGACTATAGATTTAGGAGTGACAGACCATGTAGCGAAGGATAAAGGATCCTTCGTGGAATTCCAACGAGTACCAACTGGAACTAAGTGGGTCTATGTGGGAAACAACTCCAGAGTTGAAGTAAAAGGAATTGGCACTTGCCAACTGAACATACGTGGTGGATGCACTTTATTTCTACATGATGTATTGTATGCTCCGGAGATTCGTCAGAATTTAGTGTCTGTTTTAGTGTTGGTCAAGTTAGGTTTTAATATGAACTTCCATAATAGAGGCGTGGATTTGTTTTTGGATACAAATTACTATAGTTGTGGTTATTTTCTAGATGGTTTCATTGTATTAGATATTGACTATGTTAATGTAAATGTTTGTTATTCCCTTCTCACGTCTCCTAATTCATATGATAATGATGTGAATGTGTGGCATGCTAGACTTGGTCATATTGGCCAACAATGTATGAATAGACTAGCCAAAGAGGGCTTGTTGGGCAACATTGAAAAAGTCGATTTGCCCATATGTAAGCATTGCCTAGAAGGGAAAACGACAAGGAAACCATTTGGAAAAGGCAAAAGAGCCGAATTTCCTATGCATTTAATCCATTCTGACATCTGTGGTCCAATGAATGTGAGAGGAAGGCATGGGGCTATTTATTTCATCACTTTTATAGATGATTATACTCGATTCGGATATGTCTATTTGATTTCTCATAAATATGAAGCATTGAGTTGTTTCAAAAGGTTTATGAACTTGGTAAAAAATCAATTAGACAAGAAAATAAAAGCATTGAGATCCGATCGAGGTCGAGAATATTTATCTGATGAGTTCAGAAAATTATGTGATGAAAAAAGAATAGAAAGACAGTTGTCTATTCCATATACTCCTCAACAAAATGGTGTTGCGGAGAGAAGAAACAGAACCCTACTGGAAATGGTTAGGTCCATGATGGCGCATTCTAACTTACCTATCACTTTTTAAAGTGATGCGTTGTTAACGTCTGCCTATATACTTAACCGGGTGCCTTCCAAATCAGTTACTTCCAATCCATATGAGTTATGGACAGGTAGAAAACCGGACTTAAGTTTTCTTAACCCATGGGGTTGTGCTGCCTATACTCATGAGTCCTCTCACAAGTTTGGGAAATTGGATCCCGGAGGAAAGAAGAGTATTTTGATAAGATACTCCGAACACTCGAAAGGGTATGTGTTCATAGGTGAGCGGGAAAGTGGGAGTATAACTGAATTTGAATAACGGGATGTCACATTCTTAGAGGATGAATTTCCTAAGAAGGACAAAATAGGTGAAGATTATTCTCTATTTGAAACCTTGGATCAAGATAATGATATTAGTGGAGTTCGTCCAAGTGGGAGTAATATGAAAAGTGATTAATTGAATTCAACTCATTCTCAATTGCAACCACATGATAAGACCACATCATCATATCTAATCATAGTGGGAGCATAATGGGGAATGATGTGCAAAGTGTACAATCTCCCATACGGTGAACAAGTCACCAAAGTATTCCCAGTCGACGTTTTGACATTGAAGGGGAAACTTTTATGATTGCTCCACAAGATGAGGATGAGCCAAGAAATATACATGAGGCTCTAAGTTGCCTTAGTAAGGAAAAATGGATTCATGCAATGGAAGAGAAGATTGAGTCAATGAAGTCAAACCAAGTTTGGGAACTGGTTGATCTTCCAAAGGGACGCAAAACTATTGGGAACAAGTGGGTTCTCAAAGTAAAGCGAAAAGCTGATGGCTCAATAGAAAGGCATAAGGCTTGCCTTGTGGCGAAGGGGTATAATCAACAGGAAGGAATTGATTATGAAGAAACATTTTCTCCTGTAGTAAGATTTACCTCGATTCGCATTATTCTGGCAATAGTGGCTAGTATGGATCTTGAGTTACATCAAATAGATGTAAAGACTGCTTTCCTCAATGGAGAATTAGAGGAATAAATATATATGGAACAACCTACTGGTTTCATAGTGAAAGGCCAAGAAGAAAAGGTATGTCGACTTTTGAGGTCGATATATGGGCTTAAGCAGTTGTCAAGACAATGGTATATACGTTTTCATAATGCCATAATGGCATATGATTTTGTAATGATTGATAAGGATCATTGTGTATATATCAAAAGATCCAATGATCAATTTGTGATCATATCATTATATGTTGATGATATACTAATTGCCGGAAGCAATAGGAAGTTTGTTAATACTGTCAAGAGTTGGTTGTCTTCCAACTTTGAGATGAAGGATATGGGTGAGGCTGCATACATTCTTGGAGTTAAGATTTCAAGAGATCATTATCTCTTTTGCAAGAAACATATATAAATAAGATTCTTGAACAATTTCGTATGCAAGATTGTAAACCCATAAACACTCCTATTGCAAAAGGTGAAGGATTGAGCCATAGACTGTGTCTAAGGACTCCACAAGAGAAGGAACAAATGAAACATGTTCCTTATGCTAGTGCTGTTGGGAGCTTGATGTACGCTATGATGTGCACAAGACCTGACATATGTTTTGCAGTTGGAATGATGAGTAGATACCAATCCAACCCAGGTCAAGCACATTGGAAGGCTGTTAAGAGAATACTAAGGTATCCGAAGGGAACTGCTGATTACAAGTTGAATTACCAAAGAAATGATCTTCGACTTGAAGGATATTCAAATGCTGATTGGGGAGGAGATTTAGATGAAAGAAAATCTACATTTGGATTTGCTTTCTTGCTGAACAATGGCGCCATATCATGGAGTAGTAAGAAGCAAACATGTATAGCCTTATTCATGATGGAAGCTGAGTTCGTGGCATTATCAGCAGCGGTACAAGAAAGAGTTTGGCTTAAGAGATTTTTGGATCATTTAGGTGTTATTGAGAAAGCTGCAAATCCATTATTGGTTAATTGTGATAGCCAAGCAACTATAGCGTACACCAAAGATCCAAAGTATCATGGCAAGATCAAACATATAGATACCAAGTATAACTTTGTTAAAGATATGGTTGCATGAAAGGATGTAAACTTACAGTACATATCTACGCATGGAATGGTAGCAGATCTTATGACAAAACCAATACTTAGAGATGCGTTTTGTGGTCATGTAAAATCTCTAGGATTGCGTAGAGTCTGATGTACTGGATATTGTAACTTCCCTGAGTTGTTCACATCAATGAACTTGTGTTTTTTTATTGTTAATGCCTATGAATCTTTATTTGATCTTTATGCATCTTAATGCTCAGTGCATTACTTTAAGTTGAGAAAGTATGTCGGACGGATATAAGATTGGCCCACTCACACGGGTAATCACCTCTATTTAGTGTGAGATAAATAGAGATGAGACTGTTTTTAAGCTTATTATCTAAGTGATAATCGAGAACTCAAGCTTAAAATATGTATGTCGCCTTAACTGAGTGTTAAGATGAAGACATAATAATTACTATGCCCGAAAGTAAAATAACCCACATATTTTACTTTATCTGTCTATGATGCCAAATGTGAGTTTTGATGAATTTTGTGAATGAGTAGATACGTGAACTCAAGATAGACATTGGGTATGTCTAAACTATCATCTGTACGGTATTGAATGTGTAGACATATGCTCCACGGGAAAGGAGTAAATACCGTAATACGTATTTCATACTACGTATGCATGAGACTGCCAATAAGAGTGGCAAAAGTTTGATCTCAACTTTTATGCTGTGTGAGGCTCTTGAGGAAAAGAGTTCCTCAATTTTAGTGCTCTCATGACTTTTACTTATTCTCAAGATTTCTATTTAGTGTTTGCTATCTTAGGATGTTGCCAATGGTTATGAATGGATTCGATCTAATGGGACATTTCTAGAAAAGTAAGCTGAACTGAAATTGAGAGTTTGAAGGAAAGAGGAAGATTGAATTTGAAGAATCACATTGTAGTTTTATATTCACTGGGCAACCAATTATGACTGTCTTTGGAATAATCATAATTGTGAATATATATAAATATATATATATATATATCATTGTTTAAAAGAGATCAAGAGAGATATAAATGTGATTGATCGATCTAGGGTACTGCATACTAAATCTACTCAGAGTGTGATGCCCATTATGAGCTACTATATATTCCTAACAGATTTATAGCAACGAGCTCTCAAAGTATGCCAGTCGCACGGATTATTTACCAGTATGAATGCTGAAGAGAGGTAAAGAGAATCATGTTCGGCCCATCATGTGCGAGTGGGAGATGATGGTTTTCTTAGTGTGATGGGCCTAAGTTGGCCCGTCTGCCCATGTTGGGCCTAAAAGCCCGGCCCACAAGATTAGGGCCCATGGATGAAGGGATATGATGAAGGGGCACGTTTTTTTTTTGAGGGGACGTATATAAAGGAGAAATGAGAGGAAGGAACGCACCTTTTGGCATAACGTACATTCCTCCTTCCTCTCTCCCTCCAAAAAGAAAAACAAATGCAAAAAGGCGACGCTCTCTTCCCTTCAAGGCCAATTGACGTCATCTGATCGAACGGAATCGGTTTTTCTCTTCCTCATATCGGCATTGGTGTTTAATCTGTGGCTAACAAGGTACGCTCGATTCTGTGGTGTGCTTTAGGATCAGTGATACATGTTTTTTCTTGGGCTCGTCTTCCGCATAAGTTTAGGGGTTCAATTTAGTGTCGAATCCGGTTTTTGGGAATCCGACAATTCCAACAATATGTAAGTGTGCTAAATCGCTAAACTTCGCACGAGTTTTACCCACTCTCTATGCTAGGTTGATGCTCCGATTGCACAAGAGTAAAATTTACTTGGATTTTACTTAAACAGTGTCCATAGGACACTCATTGAGTAACAAAATAACAAAATACTACAAATTATAATGCATTGACTATTTTTAGGACATACATAATTAATATTTTGAAAATTTGATATTTATGCATTAAACATGTTTAACAAGTGTATTGAGGACATTGTGGGATAGCCATGGCCATGCACAATTGATGGATTAATACGAGTAAATCCTGCTATGATTAGTGACAACCATCCAAAGGATGGAAGGGATTACATTCCTAGATACTAGGTGCTCTCGATGAGCGTTTCCAAACTTCCAACTTGCTTTTGGTCGCTCAAAAGACAAGAACGACACTGGTCATCAATCAATAACCATCACGAAAATTCATTGTTGTTGAGCTACCATGCCACACTAGCGGAAAAATTATCCTCATGTTATAATCTTGAACATAACGTATTATAATCTTTAAATATCCAAGAGTAATAGTAGGCACATGAATTGGTGACAAGATATGTAGAGAAACCTTGTCAATAAGTTTTACAAATTATGTGTAAAAGCAAAGTGACAAGTGGACATGCAGTAACAACTTAAGGATTATATAGTGGGTTCCAGTATTTGTTTGGAGTGTTAGAGCTAGGAGAGTAGAGTAAGCCAAATGGATAGGCCAAAGTACTATAAATATGCTTTGCAATTCTTCTATATCTAAAACACCTTTCATCAATGGAAGATAAGGGCCCGTTTGGTTTTACTCCAAATAGTGTATGATTTCTATTCTTTTGTTCCGCGAAATAAAAAAAGGAACAGAAATCTGTTTAGTAAAATTTTTGTTCCCGAGAACAAAAATCTATGTTTTTGTTCTTGGAAGTAAATTTGGAACATATTCAAGAAGTCGAAAAAAATAACTTATTGTTCCTGGGAATAATATCTAAATTCAATTCCTACTTTTTTTTTATTTTATTTTCTCTTATTCTCTTCTCCTTTCTTCTTCTTCCCTTTGGCTGGTCGTTGGGCCGGCGACCTCACTAGAGCATCACTGGCTCCTAGCAACGCCAAGCTCGCCCAACCACCCTCACTAGGCCACCTCCAGGTTGGCATTGCTTGGTGGTGGCCTGACGAGGCCGAGCCTTGCCGATGAATGGGCAAGCTCGTCCTTGCTGAATCTGGGCGAGGTTGACCTCCCCCAGCCCAGGCGAGGCTAAACGTCGCATACCTGTGATATCCAGATTTTCAGGCTCTAACTTGAATGGGATAAATTGGGCATTTCATCGACACAACTACAATGTTTTTCTCTGAGTTGGCCAGTCACGAGATAACTAGACTAGCTGGGTAAGCTATTAGGGACTTTAAGGTAGATAGACTGAGAATTCGACCAGGAGTCGACTTCTCGACCGTGCTCATCTTTAGGGATCATTACGGCACAGTATAAAATTGATTTGAAATCAGAGATAGGTCAGTTTGATTGACATGAATGACCGATCGTGGGTGATTCCACTAAATTGGAAAACTCTCATCGACCGGCACTAATTTGATTTTATTGTCGTTTTAGTACCCTATGTGCGTATTTGAATCTTCGAGATTTTCACGACAATTGAGAGTCGCCAATGTGTCGAGTGGGTTCATCGTGGCTCGAAGAAAATCGACCACGGGTCATTTGTCCTAAAAAGTTTGGAAAACTTCCTAATAGCTTAGGTCATGCTAAGAGCGCGTCGGAGTGAAATTAACCGCAAATTTAAGTTCGATTTTGGAAATTGAGGAGTCCGTCATGTCACAGGTCATTTTAGGAGCGTTGGCTCAGTCTCAGAAGATTTTTCTAACAACCGAGACTTTTTGGTAAAAAGTTGAGTTATGGCCATTTTTTATCGGAATTTGCAGAGGACCGTTCTTGAATTCGAAATTGGGATGCAAATAGGCTACATTGGTACGAAAAAAGTACCAATTTGATTGATCAGGTGTTAAATAATTTAATGGGGGTCAATTTGATTTGAATCAAGAGGGATTAAAGTCCAATTGGGAAGAAAACCTAGCAAAATTCGGATGCCTAATGGACCATGCATTTTGAACTATCTAAGGGCTTCTAGAAGGGTGCATAATTGTCTAAAAAGGGTGGGTGGTGGACAGCCCACAATGGTGGGCCATGAGAGAGAATGTGAGAGCTGGTTCTTCCTCCCTTCTCTCTCCCATCGCTGTCTCTCTCTTCAAGCTTCCCCTTCCCTTCGGTTTCTTCTTGAGTAGCAACCAAAGACCAACGAAAAACCCAGCAAGCTGAAGCAGCAGGTTCCCTCGCCATTGTAGCAAGCTGCCGAAGCTGGAGTTGCCACCGCTGCATGCCGTCGCAACCACGCTGGAGTCGCGTCATCTCCGCCTGCGTTGGCCGTGCAACCGCCTTCTTTTTCCCCCTCCGTCTATTGCTCGAGATCCCAGATCTGGTAGGACGCCGGGTAGAAGCAGCAGCCGACGTCGCCGGGAGCCGTCTCACGCCGCACGTCATCCCCACCTCACGTCGCCTCACCGCCGTGCTGCCATTTGTCTCCCTCTCGCCTGCTCGAACGCCGTCCGCCTCATCCAGTTGAGTCGCCGCCTCTATTCAGCTTCGTTTTAGCCAGCACAATCCACGATTCCGCCACCTCCGGCCACCGTTGACCTCACTAGAGCTCCACCTTGCCCTCAGCCGCCCTTCGCCGCCTCAACCAACATCGGAACCGCCGCTTCCAGCAGCGAACAGAGAAGACAGAAAATGGGTTTGACAGTGCGGTTTTGGCCCATTTTGTCCGCCTTCCCGAGCCCGGATGCTCGGCCCACTTTGAGGAAAGTTGATCCTCGCTTCGAGCCCGTCGTTTTGAGTGAGTTTTGCTCACTAATGCCTTCTTAGTTTGCTAATTATACTTAAATTTTGATTAGTGCTAATTAAGTGTAATTAGGTGGTTAGATTAGAATTGATTAGCGATTAATAGTTAATTGTATTGCATATTAGTTGTTAAATTAGTGTACTTAGATAGAGAATAGCCTATATTATTTATTGGATATTTCTTGGGATTTTTCCCGACTCTTATCAGGTGTTAATTAGGCAATTCGGGCGTAAATGGGATTTTTAGGAATTAAATATTACTTTTCGCAATTAATTATTTAATTATTTATTTTTCAGAAATTCAACTGGGATGGCCAGTGACCGAACTTTCGTGCTGATTGTTGTGGTGTAGTCCATTTATTTGTTTGACCTCCACATTGTGATTAATTAAATTGATTGTGCAATTTAAGGAATTATTCCTTAATTGATTGAAATTGAGTGGAATTGAATGATTGATTGGTAGATGGCTAAGTATGGCTATTTAGCATTAACAATGCTTTGATGAGTTGTAAAGCGGAAAGAATTGTGAGAGTGAACTAAGAACTTTATTGGCTGAGACCGATCAGGTACGAAGTATAGACAGGCATGGTTCGGTGATTAAGGATATCACTATGCAAAAACGGCGCCTTAAAGAACTCATGTAAACTGTCTATGACTTGTGGCAGGCGTGGTTTGGTGATTAAGGATATCACTGTGCGAAAACGGCTCCTTAAAGAATGCACGTAGACTGCCTATGAGTCGTGACAGGTGTGATTTGGTAATGAGGAATATCACTGTGCGAAAACAGCGCCTTAACGAACGCACGTAGACCGTTTGTTACTTATGTCACCTTAGCGAAAGCGACGCTCGAGAGAATTAATGGAGCTCTGTGACTAAGTGTATTATTAGAGGTTTTATGGGATGGAGTGAATGACCTAGAAATGGTCCGACTAACATGTAATCGACTAAGTCATTGATCATTGCCTTGATTCGATGTTGTGACTTGATTGATTGAATGAGAATGACTATGAGTGGTCTTGTTGGCATGTAATCGACTAGGTCGATTTGATCGATTCTTCGATCTGTGATGTGATTTCTTGGATGCCTATTTGATCTGTGCTAATATGTAGGTGGGATCTGAGGCCAAGGTAAGTCCTCTAACTCTGTGGTGCATAGGCAGCCTTAAGGTGTATTAGTTTACTAATTGGGTCTTAAGGGGTAGAACTTGCTGAGACGTTGTCTCAATGATTATTGAATAACCATTTTAGGACCCGGATGAGGAGCTTAAGGAGGAGGAACCTAACGAGGAAAATCCTGATGAGGAACCCGAAGAGGAGTACGTGGAGGAAGACCCTAAGGATGACCCCGACTACGACCCAGATGAGGACTAAGATCCCGTCCTGTCTTATCAGATATTGTTTGCATGTGAATAGATGTTAGATCAGATTTACGTCTATATAGTATTGTAGAGTACTATGAGATGCGGGTAAAAAGGTGTGGTTGTGAATTTTTAGTATGAAAAATATGGCCTACTTTTCTATCCCATTGTTTTATTGTCTGGGGATTTATAATTGCTTCCGCATATGCATATATAAATGAAAGGGTCGGCGATACATAATCCTAGGATATCACATTTTAAAATTGACCAAAAGTAAGGGATGTGCACGTGCCTAAGGATCGGGGTGTGACATCCCCATTATGTGGTATAAGAGCAATGGTTAGGTATTGGAGTGATAAGGTGTGATGACATATGGGATAGTAGTAGGAAAGGCCTTTAAATTCACGACTGATGCATGTCTGTGATAGCTGATTTGTAGTTTGTTTGTGGATCACTCGAATGCTAATGTGGTATTAGAATTAGAAAATAGGTTTCTATAAAGATCCTATAGTTTGAGTGATTAGGAGCTGAGGGCTCCTAGTAAGAGGACAGTAGCCTCTGTGACTCGGGAATGAACGCCGACAAGGATCGGTGCCCGAAGTGGTTGTGGCAGAGCGCCGGCTTAGGCCAGCGCGCGTGTGAGAGTACTGCTATAGGTCGGTACTAAGAGTGTAGCAGCACCAAGCGATCCTAGGTCCAACAGGATCGTTCAGGTGCAAGTTTTCCCAAGGAGCTTGTTGTGCTAGTAAGTTCGAGATTAAGTCAAAGTTATTGCCTCACCTACGGAGGTTTAGTAAGGAGACGTGATCTGGGAGCAAGCCGTTGCAACTGAGCTGAGGTTCAAGTTCAGTAGAGTTGGAAATCAAGTTGAAAGGAGCCTATGACCGGAAAAGTGTATTTTATTCCGCCCCTCAGGAAAGACGGGATAGGCAGGTCAACGTCGGATCAGAACGTTGTGGGTCATGGAAGCTGACAAGGATCAGCCCCGTGTCCTATTAAGACGGGTGCTTGTTTTGTCTGTGACCGATAAGGTCACTTGGCATGAGACTGTCTTAGAAGGCCGATGGGATAGGCTGGAAGGAGTGAACCACAGAGCATACAGTGGAGTTTTTGAAATAGGCCTCTAGTGCAACTGATAGGGTATGCTATCACCTGACATGAGATAGAGGACTCACTAGGTGAGTGCCAAAAGTATGGAAGGAATGCATGGATTAATCCTGTGTTCAAGAATAACTAGAACATGCTTTGATGGTAGTGAGCACGGCCATCAGGTGAGGGACTATCAGTTGGAGTTCAAGAAGAACACCAACACTACTACTACCAATATGACGCCATTAGGATGGCAAAGGATCAGGAACGGAACTGACCATGCCTTGATTAATGGAAGAATGTTTTGAGGTGATTTTTATCAAAATAGTGCCTCAGAGTGTTGGGAATGCAATTGTGGAATTTCAGTGGTGTGTTAAGGTTGTAGGAAAAGAACTACTGACTAGAGTTGTAATTGATTGGCTGTTGGTGTACAACTTATTCGTCAAGTGTGGAAAGAATTGGTTTTGGATCATTTTGTAGTGATGAATTGTTATAGTGGAGTAACCCAGTTTATTCCAGGAGAAGGTAGAAGTTCCAAGTTTTAGTGAGAGTCGAGAAGGGTCCTCGACTTCTTTAATCTCGTAACTTGAGGCAATTTGTTTGTTAGACGGAGATTGCCTAGGTTACTTGACGATTGTCAAAAATAAGACAGATTGAAGAATTGAAAATTGAGGACTCCTCAGTAGTCCAAGAAATCATGGAAATGTTACCAAAAAAGTGGTCAGACCGTTGCCAGAGAAAGAGATAGAATTACAAACGAGCTAGCATCTGGAACGGAATCATTCTCTAAAGTTTCTTACTGGTTGTTATTGCCTGAATTGATAAAACCAATGGTGCAGATGTGAGGATTGATGAATGAGGCATTCATGCATATTGGTGCATTACCTAAGGGAAACATTAGTCTCGTAGTGAGAAAGAAAGAAAGATGGTTCGTTGCAATTATGCATCAACGGTAGTCGACTCAATCAAGTGACAATCAAGGATAAGTGTTCATTGTCAAAGATCGACAAATTGAGTGACTTGTTATAAAGAGTGTTGATGTCTTCAAGGATTGACTTGAGGACAGATTATCGTCAGTTGAGAACTAGGAAGGAGGTTATACTGAAGAGAACATTTCACACTTGATTTAGCCCTTGTGAGACTAATGTAAAACCATTTGATTTGACGAACGCTCTAGCCGTTATCATAGATTTGACAAACCGAGTGTTCAAAGAATAACTAGATCAATGGTGATCATGTGGTGTAGCGACATTATAGGGTGTTCATTAAGTGTTGAGAATCACGAGATGCCCCTAAGAATGGTCGTGTGGTTATAGGTAAATGAATCTTCATGGATCTAGCCAAGAGCGAATCGGTTGTTAATGGACCGAAACCGACAATAATGTTAGAGATCAGAAACTGTGGGGATTGGACAGACTACTACAGAATGTTCATGAAAGATTTCAGCATCAGTATCATCGTGGGCTTGACCTCTTAAGAAAGAGGAGAAATTCATAGACATAGACAAGTGCAAATTTTTCATTTGGCTCTTGAAAGCACGAAATCTTTAGTGATGTGTCTCACAGAAGACTGGGTACTTATTGATACAACATGAGAAGATTGTTGCATACACATTCCGCCAGTTGAGACCCAACAAGTTGAATATGAAACGGTGTCGTGAATCAGAATGTTGGCAGAACTATAATGGTGTTATTTGGTATTACCTTGGGAGAACGAAAGAGTCATTAATGTGTTGAGCCGAGAGTCTTCAATTGTGCATAGACTGGCTAAAGTATAGATTTTACTTGAAAAGGATTTGAAATTTGGTTTTCAAATTTGAGGTAGGCTAAATTTTGAATTTTATAGCCACCCTCAAAATTGAACTAGATGTTCAAGTTAAGATTGGTGCCTAATTGACGGACATAGATGTTCAGAAAATCTTATGAGAGGATACTAGTAAAAGAGAATCTGACTTCAAGATTTTTGAGGATGCAACGTTCGGGTTCCATGAGTGATTGAGTACACTGGACAGTGTAGCACTCAAGGAAAAGATCTTGTCAGAAGTTCACTATAGTATTACAATTTTGACCAGACAATGCAAGTAGATCAAAATCGACGTCAACTAGACTAGTAGACTGATATGAAAATAGATGCCACTGGGCAGTTTGCAAGTGTCAAAGGTGTCAGTAAGTGGAAGTTCAGTAATGCAAACCCGGAAGATTCTACCATCACTCGAGAGTCCTAAGTGGGAATGAAAATATATCACAATGGAACATTGTGGCAGGCTTACTAAGGATTTGGGGGATTACTGATACCATTTGAGGATAGTGGTCGATCGATAGATGAAGTCAGTCTACTTTGGTACAGTACGAATAGATCTTGTTTTGAATAGGTATACCGAAGTGTGTGTACATCAGATAATTCATCGGCATGGAATGCCGAGGATGAATTATATTTTGAATCTAAATCAGAGGTTACAAGTTTGGCAGAGTTTTCAGAGGGTTATTTCTTAAGCAGTGTATAACAGAGGGTATAGAATTTCAGTGGTGAAAAGAAAGTGAAGAAAGATTACAAGACAAAGTCAGCTCAGTAATCAGTGTTTGTAGTGGTCAGATCGGTGTCAGAGTAAATACTGCACAGAACTGTCATAAATTTTGAATCGTTGAGCTTCGAAGGTTCATTAGGGAGTCGAGAAAAAAAAAAACAGATCAGATGTGAATGACAAAGTGTCATATGTGAGAAACTTGATTCAGTTGATGGTTCAGAAAGAACATATTTTGTGTACCAAGATAGTCTCCTTAGTCAAAGTGGTTGGACAACACCATGAGACCGAAGGATTAGCATGAAAGAGTGAGACTCAATGAGACGACAATACCCCCACCTTTTGTATAAGGATTGGTAAAGGTTTAAATTTCAAGGAAGAAATTTTTATAAGAGGTAAAGAGTTATGACATCCAAATTTTCAGGCTCTGACTTCGATGGGATAAATTGGGCATTTCATTGACGCGACTACAATGTTTTTCTCTGAGTTGGCCATTCACGAGATAACTAGACTAGCTGGGTAAGCTATTAGAGACTTTAAGGCAGATAGACTGAGAATTCAACCAGGAATCGACTTTTCGATCGTGCTCATCTTTAGGGATCATTGCGGCATAGTAAAAAATCGATTTGAAATCAGAGATAGGTTGGTTTGACTGAGATGAATGACCGATCGTGGGTGACTCCACTAAAATAGAAAACTCTCGTCGACCAGCACTAATTTGATTTTATTGTTGTTTTGGTACCTTGTGTCCGTATTTGAATCTTCAAGATTTTCACGACAATCGAGAGTCGCCAATGGATCGAGTGGGTTCATCGTGGCTCGAAGAAAATCGACCACGGGTCATTTGTCATAAAAAGTTCTGAAAACTACCTAGTAGCTTAGGTCACGCTAAGAGCGCGTCGGAATGAAATTAACCACCAATCTAAGTCCGATTTTAGAAATTGAGGAGTCTTTCATGTCACAGGTCCTTTTAGGCGCGTCGGCTAAGTGTCAGAAGATTTTTCTGACAATTGAGACTTTTTGGGAAAAAGTTGAGTTAGGGCCATCTTTTATCGGAATTCACAGAGGACCGTTCTTGAATTCGAAATTGGGATGCAAATAGCCTACATTGGTAAAGAAAAGTACCAATTTGATTGATCAAGTGTTAAATAATTTAATGGGGGTCAATTTGATTTGAATCAAGAGGGATTAAAGTCCAATTGGGAAGAAAACCTAGCAAAATTCGGATACCTAATGGACCATGCATTTTGAACTATCTAAGGGCTTCTAGAAGGGGGCATAATTGTCTAAAAAGGGTGGGTGGTGGATAGCCCACAATGGTGGGCCATGAGAGAGAATGTGAGAATCGGTTCTTCCTCCCTTCTTTCTCCCATCGTTGTCTCTCTCTTCGAGACTCCCCTTCCCTTCGGTTTCTTCTTGAGCAGCAACCAAAGACCAGCGAAAACCCAGCAAGTTGAAGCAGGAGGTTCCCTCACCGTTGCAACAAGCTGCCGAAGTTGGAGTCGTTGCCCCTGCACGCCGTCGCAACCACGTTGGAGTCGCGTCATCTCTGCCTGCGTTGGCCATGCGACCGCCTTCTTTTTCCCCCTTCGTCTGTTGCTCGAGATCCCAGATCTGATAGGACGTCGGGCAGAAGTAGCAGCCGACGTCATCGGGAGCTGCCTCACACCGCACGTTGTCCCCGCCTCACGTCGCCTCGCTGCCGTGCTGCCATTAGTCACCCTCTCACCCACTCGAACGCCATCCGCCTCGTCCAATCGAGCCGCCACCTCTGTTCAGCTTCATTTTGGCCAGCATAGGCCACGATTCGGCCACCTCCGGCCACCGTCAACCTCGTCGAAACTCTGCCTCACCCTTAGCCACCTTTGGCTACCTCAGCCAACACCGGAACCGCCCCTTCCAGCAGCGAATAAAGAAGACAGAAAATGGGTTTGACAGTAGGGTTTTGGCCCGTTTTGGCAGCCTTCCCAAGCCCGTATGCTCGCCCGCTTTGAGGAAAGTTGATCCTCGCTTCGAGCCCGTCGTTTTGAGTGAGTTTTGCTCACTAATGCTTTCTTAGTTTGCTAATTATACTTAAAGGTTTATTAGTGTTAATTAAGTGTAATTAGGTGGTTAGATTAGAATTGATTAGCGATTATTAGTTAATTGCATTGCATATTAGTTGTTTGATTAGTGTACTTAGATAGAGAATTGCCTATAGTATTTATTGGATGCTTCTTGAGATTTTTCCCGACCCTTATCGGGTGTTAATTAGGCAATTCGGGCATAAATGGGATTTTTAGGAATTAAATATTAATTTTTGAAATTAATTATTTAATTATTTATTTTTCGAAAATTCAACTGGGATGGTCAGTGACCGAAATTTTGTATTGATTGTCGTGGTGCTGTTCGTTTATTTATTTGAGCTCCACATTGTGATTAATTAAATTGATTGTGCAATTTAAGAAATTATTCCTTAATTGATTGAAATTGAGTGGAATTGAATGATTGATTGGTAGATGGCCGAGTATGGCTATTTAGCATTAACAATCCTTTGATGAGTTGTAAAGTGGAAAGAATTGTGAGAGTGAACTGAGAACTCTATTGGCTGAGATCGATCAAGTAGGAAGTATAGACAGGCGTGGTTCGGTGATTAAGGATATCACTGTGCGAAAACAACGCCTTAAAGAACTCACATAGACTGTCTATGACTTGTGGTAAGCGTGGTTCGGTGATTAAGGATATCACTGTGCGAAAACGGTGCCTTAAAGAATGCATGTAGATTGCGTATGAATCGTGACGGGCATGGTTCGGTGATGAGGAATATCATTGTGCGAAAACGGTGCCTTAAAGAACGCACATAGACCGTCTGTCACTTATGTCACCTTGGCAAAGGCGACGCTTGAGAGAATTAATGGAGCTCTGTGACTAAGTGTATTATTGGAGGTTTGATGGGATGGAGTGAATGACTTAGAAATGGTCCGACTGACATGTAATCGTCTAAGTCGATTGATCTTTGTCTTGATTCGATATTGTGACTCGATTGATTGAATGAGAATAACCGTGAGTGGTCTTGTTGGCGTGTAATCGACAAGGTTGATTTGATCGATGCTTCAATCTGTGATGTAATTGCTTGGATACCTATTTGATCTGTGCTAATATGCAGGTGGGATCTGAGGCCAAGGTAAGTCCTTTAACTCGTGTGGTGCATAGGTAGCCTTAAGGTGTATTAGTTTACTAATTGGGTCTTAAGGTATAGAACCTGCTGAGATGTTGTGTTAGTGGTTATTAAATAACCATTTTAGGACCTGGATGAGGAGCTTAAGGAGGAGGAACCTGACGAGGAAAACCCTGATGAGGAACCTGAAGAGGAGTACGTGGAGGAAGACCCTAAGGATGACCCTTAGTACGACCTTGATGAGGATTGAGATCCCGTCCTGTCTTATCAGACCTTGTCTGCATGTGAATAGATGTTAGATCAGACTTACGTGTATATAGTATTGTAGAGTACTATGAGATGCATGTAAAAAGGTGTGGTTGTGAATTTTCAGTATGAAAAATATGGCCTACTTTTCTATCCCATTGTTTTATTGTTTGGGGATTTATAATTGCTTCCGCATGTGCATATATAAATGAAAGGATCAACGATACATAATCCTAGGATATCGCATTTTAAAATCGACCAAAAGTAAGGGATATGCACGTGCCTGAGGATCGGGGCATGACAACAGCCATGGCATGGTTGGCCTCACTAGGCTATGGTGAGTCTGACCTCTCACTGCCTAGGCTACACCGGCAACGCTCGACCTCGCCTAGATCTAGCGAGGGTAAGGCTCGCCTTGGCCTAGCGAGGCTCCGACTGAAAGGGCTAGTGAATATACCTAGAGGGGAGTAAATAGGTGTAAATAAAATTTTTGCAGGAGTTAATGAAAGTAATTTGCTTTTAGAAGATGTTAGATAGTAAGTGTATTTCAACTTTAAATAAACAAACAGTAGATAAAAGTAAGAAGTTAAGGGATAAGATAAAATGAACACAGAGTTTATAGCGGTTCGGCTTAGGTCAAACCTATGTCCCCTCTCCTCACTGATAGCTTATTGGCTGGATTCCACTAAGGATCAAAAGAGAGGTTACAGCTCGTGATCTCGACTATCACAGTGACGAGTCTCTATCAAACTCTCACACAGTCTCACAAAAGATTTCTCTCTTTTGTACAATGTTCAACTTGATGAATTGAAAAAGCAAGAGACTAGAAAGCTTCAGACTTTGGAATTCTCTCAAGCACACACTCGAACAACTTAAGAGTTTTCCTTATATACTCCTCCATGCCTCTACAACTGTTGGCACTTTCCAAATGAGTTCTTCCAATCTACCCATTGGATAGAATAGATCAAGAAGATCTCGAGTCATTTAAGGAAAGTGATGATAGCCCATCAATCCCGTTCGCCCATACAATCAGGATCTTGCGTTTCCATAAGTAGAACATTCCAAGTTTAGCTCGCCTTTCAAAGATCTTTGTATCGGAGTAAATTCCAATAAGAATAATCAATCACGTATATGTGAAATCCAGCTATAAGGTCTTCCAGTAATCATACGAATCGGAACTTCGAAGATAATCTTGCATCTAGATAATAATCCTGCGTATGGATAAGTCTTCATACTTCAGTTTGGAATTGTTAGTGAGTATAGACTTTGAGACTAAAATCGGATGGTCCGTCGGTCTTCGGACTTTGACAATAAAGTCTTGAGATCTTCCGATATAGACTTGGAAAGGTTTTGTGTGGCACCCCTCGACGGCCCCCGATTCGATAAGGGTTGCCACAGTTCGCTTACCATTTACTTCTTCCTAATAACATGTCACTATGATACCATTTTAATTGCAGCGGGTCCATACAACTTGGGGGTTTACATTTTTTTTTTCGATTGGTCCCTTGCGCAATTTATATGCGGAAGCACATCCAACAACTCCCTTCCCTATATTCAGAAAATGATGCACACCTACTAAACATCTTATATAAGTTAAAACCGAACACGTTTATTTACATAAAGCAGATGGACATCTTTAGTCAGTACATCGAAATGCTAATGTTTCTATACTCGGCTATACTTCAAAAGATGACCGACATCTCCTCCCACAATCGTATGGTTAAGTTCCATCAACCAGTGTCGGCGTCCAAAGGTTCCCTCATTTGCTATCCTTCTCCTCGCGGTTATATCCAACCGCTCAAACCATCTACTAATCTGAAATGTTGGTCCCCAAAAGGGGTGAGTACAACTACTTAGCAGGTAAAGAAATCCAATAACAACTCAATGCATCGTGCAAATCATACATGCATTGCAGGCGTTACTTACCTTGAAGCCATGTGCATTCTATCATGCATCATCATATCATACATGTCATCATCATCATGGCATCATTATATGATACATGTCATCATCATCATGACATCATCACATTACACATGTCATCATGCCATATCATATATCATCATCATTATCATCATCATGCATATCATCACGCATGTCATGCCATGGGTGATCATCATTATTTCACATCACATATCATCATCATCATCATCATCATCATCATGCATATAATATATCATCATCATTATCATCATCATGCATATCATCATGCATGTCATGCCATGGGTAATCATCATTATTTCACATCACATATCATCATCATCATCATCATGCATATCATCATGCATATCGGATATCATCATCATTATCATCATCATGCATATCATCATGCATGTCATGCCATGGGTGATCATCATTATTTCACAGCACATATCATCATCATCATCATCATCATCATCATCATCATCATCATCATCATGCATATCATCATGCATATCATATATCATCATCATTATCATCATCATGCATATCATCATGCATGTCATGCCATGGGTGATCATCATTATTTCACATCACATATCATCATCATCACCATCATCATCATGCATATCATCATGCACATTATGCCATGGTTTAATTTCCACTTTTAGCTTTCAATTTGATCACCATATCATCCATTCTTCAAATCATCAATTTCATCATCCCCTCGGGCAAAGACTTCCGAGGCTTCCGGCATTCAGCCATCCCAGGCCACTGGGCATCCGCCCCCCAACATTCCGGGCATCTCGCATTCCAACTGGCATCACGAGGCATTCCCTTCGGGCAGAAACCTCCGACAGGGCTTCCGGCATTTACACTCCTTGGCCGGGCATCCCGAACCCCAAATCCTAGCATCGCGAGGTATTCCCTTCTGGTAGAAACCTCCGACAGGGCTTCCGGAATTATGTATCGACATACCACCAGGCCTCCCCTGGAATTACGTACCGTATACCACCAGGCATCCCGACACTCCCGGGGCCATCCGGCAATGCATCTCTATACATTCCGGGCATCATCCTCCACCACAACAATCTCCTCACTTATCATTATCCATGTTTACCAATTTCGGTCTTAATTTCGCATGACATTAGACAAGTCATACTTGGCATGGAATTTACACATGCATCTCAATTCAATGTCATGCATACATCAAGACCTCATCATACATGCAACATGGTATAATTATTTATGAAATAAAATTAAATGAAATTTATGGCCAATAAAATAATCCATTTTTCATGCCCTTTTTCAATTATTTAAATTCCAGCTTTTGTTATTTTCAAAAATATTAAATTTAATATCTATAATTTCCCAAAAATTATAAAAATTAAGGCAAGTGATAAACAAGACAATAGAATAATTATTTCATGCAAAATTCATGGCCAAATAGAATTTCACACAATTTCACACTTCTCACAAAATGGCATGTCATTTTCGGGTGAAATCAGAATGCATAGGTTCTGAAGAAATTCAATTAAAATATCCATATGACCTCCAAAAATTACGAAATATTACCGAGTTATAGCCAAGACATTTTCGTACATCTTTTATGAAGACTTCCAAGCCAGATTATTTTTAAATTATTTTCTACAATCTCATGAAACTTCTGGATCTATTACCGAATCGTCCAGTGCATGCTTTTCCGAAATACTGAGTTTTCACCTACCTTTTCCTCTTCGTTTCCTCTGAAATTTAGATATGTTATACATCAAGATGTTCTCTACAAGTTTCATGAACATATATAAGTCAAATAACCAGATTATAGTCGTCATTTAGGTCCATGATGTCTCGGGTTTCCTGTAATACATCTCCAGAATTACCGTCTTCAAGATTTAGTCGATTTACTAGGTTATACTCGTTCATTTTACTTCAAATTTGAGTATGTTGTAGTTTAGGATGTCCCCTACAACTTTAATGAAGAAAACGAAGAGAGATTCTTAGCACAAATCAATATGCAACCACAAATCCAACAAGATGTCAGTGAAACTGTTCCAGATCTGAGGTCTCCATATAATGAGAGTTTAACTCCCAAAATCTCCATCATTTTCCACAAAATTTCATTATGTTGTAGTTCAGGATGTCAGCTACAACTTTTATGAAGAAATTGAAGCCAAAATCGGACTCCAAACATGCATGCAAGCTCACACAACATTCTGACTCAAACCATTCGAGCGAAAACAGCCATACCATTCAAGAACAATCCATTCATACTTCGGTTTTCTTCACCTAATCACCCAAACTCGACACTATATCAACCATACATGTAACAAACACACATGCAAGAGCAGCTAGAGGACTCCAACTTGCCTCTAGACCGGACGGACGACGGCACATGGCGGCGAGCACGGCGGACGGATGGCGACGACTCCTCCTCAGCTCCTCCTCTCTCTCGGCCGCTCTCCCTCTCTCTCTCTCTCACTCTCTTGGCCGAATGAAGTAACCAGCCACCCTTCTCTCACTCTTCCCTTTTATCCCCCCTAAAGCTCATCATTTGTAATGATTGCTTTGCCTCCTAACTAGCCAATGCATGCCCTTCTTCCTGCCACTTGTCTCATTGCATGCATAATGGGCTTGGGCTTTTGGGCTTGGGCTTGGGCCATCTGGCCACTCTTGGGCCTCCTCTTGGGCTGGTCGACAGCCCCCTTTTAGTGGGCCTAATTGGGCCGACTAGCTTGGCCCATCAAAAGCTTAGGCCAATGGGCCTAAGGCCCAACCTAATTAAACCCACAATTTCACTCTCAATTATTTATCTTTAATTATTTCTTTTATAGAGTTTAAATTTTTAAAATTCGAATGGCCAAAGAATAAATCATACTCATAAATTTATCCTTTGATACAAATTTAAAAACTTATGATCACAAGCACAATAACACATAGCATTAAGGAAACTAATGGCTAAAGCATAAACCATAGGTAATTTTCATTACCTAATTATTGGCTTTAATTCCTCTAGAGGATGACTTGAATTTTGGGATGCCACAATTCTCCCCTCCTTAGAGAATTTCGTCCTTGAAATTAGATATTTCCTATGTCTCTTGAAATAAGTGAGGGTACCTTTCCCTCATCTCATTTTCACTCTCCCATGTGGCTTCCTCCACATCACGTTATCGCCATAATACCTTAACCAATGGAATTCTCTTGGTCCTAAGAATTTGTTCCTTCCGATCCAATATCAGCACAGGCTCTTCGATATACCTCACTTTCTCATCCACTTTGATGGCTTCATGATCGAGTATGTGTCCTAGATCGAGTATGTGTCCATTGGAGCAATGGTTGTAGCACAAAGAGGACCAGGAAGTTTGATCTTGAAATACTTGAAGAGTTGTGAGATAAGCACTGAGTATGGAAGTTGTCCCTTGTCTTTCACCATAGTTCTATACATGTGCATAAGAATTGTGTGAGGAAGAGAGAACTTACGACTAGAGATGATCGTGTACATGAGCTTTGCTTCGAAACAAGAGACGTCTGTCTTTGAGTTAGACTTTGGCCTGATGCAATTGATCACCACCTTGTGAAGAAGAATATTATAGGCATTCATTCTTGAATAAGAAATCTTGCCTTCAACCATTCTGTCATTTATAATGGACAAGGTAGCATGGGCATGAGACACACCAATTGGTTGGAAACTTCCTCTTTCCACACTAATTAAGTCAGCCAAGGTGTCCACATCAACGACGAATTCTTTGTCCCTTACAGAAAAACTAAATTTATTCGCATCTATAAATGACAGATTTGAATAAAAATAGGCTGTGAGTTTGGGATGTGCAACAATCGTCTCGGAGCAAAATCGTTCGAGTTGAAGCAAACCAAACTTTTCCCTCAAATTAACCTTCACATATTCAAGAAAATCAAAATCCACGCTTCTAGGGTTCATAACCCCTCTTTTCAGCAAACTCAAGTAACACTTTTTGTGGTCCTTGGAACGAAATAAGTTTGTCCCTTCACCACCAACCTTCGCAGCAACGCTCATCCTGGGTTGAAAATTTAAAAAACAATCTTTCATCGTCGTTCTTCTCCTCTGACTGACTAAATCTCGGATCACTAGGAAAATTTTCAAATGACCATTGTGCCAAACCCCAAGGTGCAATGCCTAGTCTTTCCATAGTGATTAAGAAAAAGGTCTTATTTTTGTAGCCGTGCACTTTTAAAAACTCATCAATCAAGTGCATAGCAAAACCACCCCTCTTCAAGTTCGCATACAATCTATAGATAAATTGGGGTTTTTGAGTCCATACAGGTTCAACTTCTTCAATGACCTCTTCCTGTTATTACTGTGCAGGAGGATCTTGTGCTGCTTGTTGATGCGGTTGAGAATGTTGTCTTGGCTATTGCTGATGTTGTTGAGGAGAATCTTCTTCCTCGGCCAAATCGAAATGCATAGGTCCCTCATGCATACGCTATGGTCCCCAACTCACGATTCTCAAAGACTTTTTTTGGGAAGACATTGTCAAAGTCTAGGAGAATTTCTTGAACTCGCTCTTTCGAAAAGGTTAAAACTTTTTGGATGAAACCCAAGAAGATGAAAAAGATCGCAGTATTCTAGGGTTTCAAAAAGAGAGCGTAAATGAAGAAGATGAGTTTCAACAGTATATATAGTAGGTATACGAAGCATCGCAAGGAAAAAGTAAAAACTATCCTTTTTTGAAAATGAAAACATTTCCTTTTTCAATGGTAACTGCCTTTTTCAAAATATAATAACTGCCTTTTTTAAAATGAAAAATAAAGATTATTTCAAAGAATGAAATATCCAAAAGGCAATTAAAAGAATAACGTACCTTTTTGAATTTCTATCTATAAATAACATCGCATTCATTTAGAAGAAATTTACTTACGGTCATAAAACCTGGAAATTCTGAGTCTGAGCACCTTCAGACTTTACCCCGCAAAAGATAGAATGTTCAGTCTTGCACAAATAGACTCAAATAAGCTTTTTTCCAGTGGCTTTCTAAATATGTCCGTTAGTTGATTCTTCGAGTCAATGAATTGAATCAAAATTTCTCCATTCTGAACATGATCTCTAATAAAATGATGACGTATTTCTATATGCTTTGCTCTTGAATGAAGAATTGGATTTTTTGTAAGATTTATGGTGCTTGTATTGTCACATTTGATTTCAGTGCATGATTCATCAATTCCAAAGTCTCTTAGCTATTGCCTCATCCATAAGATTTGAGAGCAGCAACTTCCAAGTGCCGCATATTCCACTTTAGCTGTTGAAAGAGCTACAATATTCTATTTTCTTGAAAACCATGATAGCAGCTTGTTGCTAAGTAGTTGACATGTACCAAAAGTGCTTTTTCTATCCACTTTGCATTTTGCAAGATCTACGTCTGAATATCCAAGGAGAGTAAAGTCTCATTCTTTGGGATACCACAGTCCTAGCTTTGGAGTAGTTGCAATGTATTTGATAATTCGCTTTGTTGCACTAAGATGAGATTTTTTTGGGATTTGATTGGAATCTAGCACAGATGCAAACACTCAACAAAATGTCATGTCTAGATGCAGTATGGTAAAAAAGTGATTCAATAATGCTCATGTATAGCTTTTGATCCACGGTCTTTCCTTCTTCATCTTTATCCAGCTTTGAAGAGCTTGACATAGGTGTTTCTATCTTTTTGCAGTTTTCCAATCCAAACTTCTTGATGAGATCTTTCACGTACTTCTCTTAGTGAATGAAGATTCCGTCCTTTGACTGTTTTACTTGTAATTCAGAAAGAAAATTAGTTCACCCATCATACTCATTTCGAATTTATCCTACATACATATAGAAAACTTCTTGCATAGACTTTCATTAGGTGATTCAAAGATAATATTATCTACATAAATTTGAACAAGTATAAAGTCTTTACCTTCTCTTTTAACAAACAAAGTAGTATCTGCTTTTCTTTTAACAAATCCATTTTGAGTTAAGAAATTACTTAACCTTTCATACCAGGCTCGAGGTGCTTGCTTCAGTCTATACAGAGCCTTTTTCAGTTTGTAGACTGAGTTTGGCTTTCTTGGATCTTCAAAATTAGGTGGTTGTTCCACATAGACTTCCTCTTGGATAAATCCATTTAGGAATGCACTTTTGACGTCCATTTGGAATAACCTGAAATTTTTATAGCAAGCAAAAGCAAGTAATAATCTAATTGCTTCTAACCTTGCTACTGGTGCATAGGTCTCATCATAATCTATCCATTCTTCTTGTGTGTATCTTTTGGCCATGAGTCTTGCCTTGTTTTTGATCACTTTTCCTTTCTTGTCCAGTTTGTTCGTGAAAACCCATTTAGCTCCAATAATATATTTACCTTTTAGTTTAAGAATTAGCTCCCAAACATCGTTGATGTTGAATTGTCTAAGTTCTTCATGCATAACTTCAATCCAACTTTCATCGGCCAAGACTTCCTCTATACTTTTGGGTTCAACTTCAGAAATTAGTACCAAAGCACTAGACTCTTCTCACCTTTTGGATCTGGTACGAATTCCTTCATCAATGTTACCAATGATAAGTTCTTTGGGATGACTAGACTTGTGCTTCAAGTTGCTGGTTAATTTATGAGTCTGCTCATCCTCTTCTTCAGTTGAATTTTTTGGTTCTTCCCGTTGTTGAATTTAAGGAGTTTGAACTTCTACGGGAGAAGTAGACTTTGTAACATCTCGAGCAGGTTTAGTCTCTTCAGGTTGAGTCTCTACCACTTGATTTTGTGTAGAGTCTTGAAACTTGACATTCATAGACTTTGTGCTTCAAGTTGCTGGTTAATTTATGAGTCTGCTCATCCTCTTCTTCAGTTGAATTTTTTGGTTCTTCTTGTTGTTGAATTTAAGGAGTTTGAACTTCTGTGGGGGAAGTAGACTTTGTAACATCTCGAGCAGGTTTAGTCTCTTCAGGTTGAGTCTCTACCACTTGATTTTGTGTAGAGTCTTGAAACTTGACATTCATAGACTCTTCAATAGACTGAGTCTTTTTGTTGAATACTCTGTAGGCTTTGCTTGTTGTTGAGTAACCGAGAAAAATTCCTTCATTTGACTTTTCTTCAAACTTACCAGTTCGATCATTTGCATTTTTCAAAATAAAACACTTGCAACCAAACACATGAAAATAAGAAACATTTGGTTTTTTCCCTTTGAATACCTCATATGGAGTTTTCTCTAAAATATGCCTAAAAAATACTCTGTTAATGATATAACAAGCTGTAGAAACTGCTTCAGCCCAAAAATGAGAAGAAACATTGCTTTTAATTAAAATAGTTATTGTAATTTCCTGTAACGATCTATTCTTTCTTTTCACAACCCATTTTGCTCTGGAATATATGGAGGAGAGAAAACATGTTGTAAACCAAATTCATCACAAAAAATTTGTAAAGTCTTGATTTTCAAACTCACATCCATGGTCTGTTCGTATGCTTGAAATAATATAACCTTTCTCATTTTGAACTTTCTTGGCAAACTCTGAAAAGTGAGAAAATACTTCAGACTTACTTGCCAAGAAGAATACCCATGTAAAGTGAGAGTAATCATTTACGATTACTGAGCAGTATTTCTTTCCACCAATACTTTGAATCTGGTTGGTCTTAAAAGATCCATATGCAGAAACTGTAAAACATGATTAGTACAAACTTGATTTATAGGCTTAAAAGAGCTTCTAACCTGTTTTCTCAAAACACATGGTGTGCATAATTCGGACTTTTGATAGCTCAAGTTGGGTAGTCCACGAACAAGCTTCTTGGATGAAATTTGGGCTATCTGCTTCATACTGACATGACCAAGCTTTCGATGCCAAAGATTTTCTTCACCTTGAATAGAAATTAGACACTGTGAGCTTTCCAATTTTATATCCAGTAGATAGATGTTTCCATGTCTTTGTCCAGTAAAAGATTGAGATGTATCTTTAGTAGTTCCTAAGTAAATGCCTTCTTGGAAGTTGATTTTGAATCTAGTGTCACATAATTGACTTATGCTGAGTAGATTATAGTTCAAGCCTTCCACCAAGGAGACGTTGATTGTGAGACTTCCAATCTTCACAATTCCACATCCAACGATTTTTCCTTTGCTATTTCCACCAAAAGAAACTTTTCCACCATTTGTTTGAATAAGCTTTATAAAGCAGTCTGAATCTCATGTCATATGTCTCGAACAATCACTATCCAAATACCATTTGATCTTTTTCTTAATAGTGACCTGTAGTTATAAGAAGATTTCAAGTTTTCTTTAGTACCCACATTTTCTTGGGTCCAGGGGAGTTAGTTCCAAAAACAGTCTTTGCCCAATCTCTCTTAATAGGCCTCCAAACTTTAGGACAATCATTTTCGAAATGTTCTGAGCTATTGCACTTTGAACATTTGAGGGCATTTTGGCCAACATGTTCTACAGAAACTTTTTGAAAATTATTTTTGTAAAATGTTTTTGTAGGTCTTTGTTTGATTCTATCTGTTACTTTTAGAAAGTCAATTAAATGAACAGTTTTTGGTATCATTCCCAAACCTCATTTGTTGAAATAAGGTCTTTGAATTGAAAGAATTTTATCTATCTTTTCAGATCCATTTGAAAACTTCTTTAAGTTATTTGACATATCTTCTTTCAAAAAGATGTTTTCCTTCGAAAGAGAATCTGCATTTTCTTTCAAAAGAACAAAGCTTTTGTTTAGATTTTCAAATTTTTCTTTCCAACAAATTTCCTATTGCTTTAGTGTGGAATTTTCCTTCTTTAGTTCAGAAATTCTCTTAAGAGATATCTTGAGACTAAGACAAAGTTCATCAATATATTTTGATACTTCAATAGGAATTTTAAAATTACTAACCTCGATTTCCTTGTCTGAGTTTGAGTCTGAATTTGTTTCAGAGTATGAGTCTGATGCTGCATTTGTCATTAGACAAATGTTGACATATTCTTCATCACTCTCTTCACATTCAGTGTCGCTCCAAGTCTCTGCTTTGAGAGCCCTTTTGAATCTCTCTATATTGCCCTTCTTTTTCTTTAATAGAGGATAGTTGGGTCTAATGTGTCATTTCTTCTAGCATTCGAAGCAAATCACATCTTTGTTGGTCTCATTGTCTTTATTTGAATTGTTCTGAAATCTTTGAGTACCATGCTTCCTCCAATTGTACTTTCTTCCTTTTTTGTTTAACTTTATGAACTTCCTAATCATGAGTGCTAGTTCTTCATCATCCAGGTCATCTTCTGAATCTGCATCATTAGAATCATCATTAGACTTTAAAGCAATTGACTTCTTACCTTTAGGATCTTCTTCCTCATTGATTTGTTCCACTTCATAGGATTGAAGTGTGCCCACTAGTTCATCGACTGAGAGAGGCATGATCCTTTGAGTTTTTCTAATTGAAGTCTTTATGTGATTCCAGTCTTTAGATAGTCCTCGCAGCAATTTATTGACTTTCATCTGCCTTGAGATTGGCTATCCATGATATGCTAGTCCATTCACAATTTCTGTGAAATGACTAAACATGTCAATAATGGATTCTCCAGGCTTCATCTTGAAGGCTTCATACTATCCGAGTAGAATATTGATCTTTATTTCTTTAACTCGATCAATTCCTTCATAGGTAATGTGCAACTTGTCCCAAACTTCTTTTGCTGTTTCACAAGATGAAATTCTATTATATTCAGTAGGAGATAAAGCACAATATAACGAATAAATGGCTTTAGCATCAAGAGCTTGTCTCTTAGATATTTTTGCTTGTGTCATTTCGCCAGCATCCTCAATCTCTTTTCCTCTTTCTGAAGTTGATGTGACTTTAGGAATAATCCCTTTTTCCACCACATACCAATTGAAAGGGCTAGTGAATTGTGGCACCCCTGAACGGCCCTTGATCCGTTAGGGTCACCATAGTTCACTTGCCTTTCTCTTGACCTGATAGTTTATTACTCTGATACCGTTAAAAACTTGACAAGTCCATGAATCCTGGGGGTTTATATTTCTTACATTGGTCCCTACGCAAAAATATAGCGGAAGCGCATCCATCAACTTCCCTTCTTGTAATTAAAACGATGCACACCTACTAAACATTTTCTAAGTTAAAGCCAAACACTTTTATTTACATAAACTTGATGGACATCTTTAGTCGGTACATTAGAAACACTGCAGTTTTCTATACCCGGCTACTTTTCAAAAGATACCCGACTATTACAACGGTTATATACATAAGTCCATCACAATCCAAGTTCATGCAAGATAGATAAAAAAAATAATCAATAGAATAAGTATGCATCAAGTCGATAAAATTTTTCAAAGCAATGGCAATGCAGTTTCAAAACTAGAATGTATCATTTCAATCACACAAGTCCCGATCATAGGGCCAAACTGTTATAACACGTCGCATTTCATGCCATACAATTTAGTCCTATAACCAGACCACGCGCACACTTAGTAGAGCTATCAGTTTTAATATTCAAAAGAGTTCCACCTCCCGGAGGACCAACCTAGCGTCGCAAAAGCCTCCGGCATTATGCCACTAGGCCACTGGGCATCCAGAGCATGTTACGTCATACCTCCGGGCATCTCGCATCCCACTTGGCATCACGAGGAATCTCCGAGGCTCTCCATGAAAATGGTTACCCCTACCCTCCGGAATTACGTACTGACATACCACCGGGCATCCCCCGGAATTACGTACTGATATACCACTAGGCATTCCGACACTCCCGGGGAAAACCTCTAGGGCATTGTCGACTGCAAGCATCCAAAGGGCATCGACTCATTCAAACCTTTAGGCATCCTGACTCCCGGGGCATCATTGACCCGAGGGTCCAACGGCAACATTAACATCTTAATTTATCAATATCAAAACACTTTTGATGCAACAACGGTAGACTTTGAAATCATATGTCATTTCTGTGTCAAAGAAATCAATTCACAAAATTCCAGTATCATGATATCAGTTCGTAAATCCATTTCCACCTTTCACCTTCAAAGCATTTCAAGCATCCATGTGAAAATCTCGGATTGTACTTGAGCCTCACGGCCAAATCCCAAAAGAATTATCAAACACAAATAGATTGAATTCAGCACATTGGTAATTTGAAGGTACACTCCTGACTTCAAGATTTTCAAAGGCTGATTTGTGCAAAGATTTGAAATTTCGAAGGCACCAAAAATATTTTCTCTTCTTTTTGAAACATAGATGCATGGCGCCTCGGTATATAGAAATTTCAGCAAGGTCGGGAGGTTTTTCAAATCATTTTATGGCTGATTTTTGTTCAAAACACGATAACTAATTTCAAAAACTCATATGGTGAACTGAAATATCAACTCGATCTCTAATGATTTTAAAAGAATTGATATAGAATTTCAAATATGAAAGCACCGTACATTTTCTTAAAACAATTGAGGTTAGTGCCGTGGTAAGTAAAACTTCAAATACGAATCGGGAGGTTTTTCCTTTTCAACTCAAATCAATGGCTGAATTCTACAAGATTTCATAGTCATAAATTCTGTTTTGGATGAAGTCCAATGAAATCGCAAACAGATATGAAAAATGCAGACAATTCCTCAATCCCTAAGCCTCAAAATAGTCTCGGTAGCTCAATAAATCATCATTCAGCATCAAAATCAACAATCCAGCCTATTAATGCACTTTCTAAGACAACCACAACACTACACAACATAGATTAGTAGACTTCAACTTGCCTCAAGTCCTACGGTGCTAACGGCGAGAGGTTTGGTGCGGCAATGCGGCCCAACAGCGGTGAAGGCGAGCAGCGTCGACGGCGGCAAGGGCACCCGCACAACAAAGGGCAGCCTCCTCCCTTTCCTCGCCGTTCACGCCGTTAGGGTTTAGGTTTTAGGGTTTAGGGTTTAGGGTTTAGGGTTTAGGGTTTAGGGTTTAGGGTTTAGGATTTAGGGTTTAGGATTTAGGGTTTAGGGTTTAGGGTTTAGGGTTTTAGGGTTTAGGGTTTTAGGGTTTAGGCCTTAGGCCTTAGGGCCTAGGGTTTAGGGTTTAGGGTTTAGGGTTTAGGGTTTAGGCCCAGGGTTTAGGCCCAGGGTTTAGGCCTGGGGCCTGGGGCCTGGGGGCCTGGGGCCTGGGGCCTGGGGCCTGGGGCCTGGGGCCTGGGGGCCTGGGGCCTGGGGCCTGGGGCCTGGGGCCTGGGGCCTGGGGGCCTGGGGCCTGGGGGCCTGGGGCCTGGGGCCTGGGGGCCCAGGCCCAGGCCCAGGCCCAGGCCCAGGCCTAGGCCAGGCCTAGGCCTTAGGCCTAGGCCTTAGGCCCAGGCCTTAGGCCTTTAGGCCCAGGCCTAGGCCCAGGCCCAGGCCCAGGCCTAGGCCCAGGCCTAGGCCTAGGCCTTAGGCCCAGGCCCAGGCCCAGGCCTAGGCCTAGGCCCAGGCCTAGGCCCAGGCCCAGGCCCAGGCCCAGGCCCAGGCCCAGGCCCAGGCCCAGGCCCAGGCCCAGGCCCAGGCCCAGGCCCAGGCCCAGGCCCAGGCCCAGGCCCAGGCCCAGGCCCAGGCCCAGGCCCAGGCCCAGGCCCAGGCCCAGGCCCAGGCCCAGGCCCAGGCCCAGGCCCAGGCCCAGGCCCAGGCCCAGGCCCAGGCCCAGGCCCAGGCCCAGGCCCAGGCCCAGGCCCAGGCCAGGCCCAGGCCCAGGCCCAGGCCCAGGGCCCAGGCCCAGGCCCAGGCCCAGGCCCAGGCCCAGGCCCAGGCCCAGGCCCAGGCCCAGGCCCAGGCCCAGGCCCAGGCCCAGGCCCAGGCCCAGGCCCAGGCCCAGGCCCAGGCCCAGGCCCAGGCCCAGGCCCAGGCCCAGGCCCAGGCCCAGGCCCAGGCCCAGGCCCAGGCCCAGGCCCAGGCCCAGGCCCAGGCCCAGGCCCAGGCCCAGGCCCAGGCCCAGGCCCAGGCCCAGGCCCAGGCCCAGGCCCAGGCCCAGGCCCAGGCCCAGGCCCAGGCCCAGGCCCAGGCCCAGGCCCAGGCCCAGGCCCAGGCCCAGGCCCAGGCCCAGGCCCAGGCCCAGGCCCAGGCCCAGGGCCCAGGCCCAGGCCCAGGCCCAGGCCCAGGCCCAGGGCCCAGGCCCAGGCCCAGGCCCAGGCCCAGGCCCAGGCCCAGGCCCAGGCCCAGGCCCAGGCCCAGGCCCAGGCCCAGGCCCAGGCCCAGGCCCAGGCCCAGGCCCAGGCCCAGGCCCAGGCCCAGGCCCAGGCCCAGGCCCAGGCCCAGGCCCAGGCCCAGGCCCAGGCCCAGGCCCAGGCCCAGGCCCAGGCCCAGGCCCAGGCCCAGGCCCAGGCCCAGGCCCAGGCCCAGGCCCAGGCCCAGGCCCAGGCCCAGGCCCAGGCCCAGGCCCCAGGCCCAGGCCCAGGCCCAGGCCCAGGCCCAGGCCCAGGCCCAGGCCCAGGCCCAGGCCCAGGCCCAGGCCCAGGCCCAGGCCCAGGCCCAGGCCCAGGCCCAGGCCCAGGCCCAGGCCCAGGCCCAGGCCCAGGCCCAGGCCCAGGCCCAGGCCCAGGCCCAGGCCCAGGCCCAGGCCCAGGCCCAGGCCCAGGCCCAGGCCCAGGCCCAGGCCCAGGCCCAGGCCCAGGCCCAGGCCCAGGCCCAGGCCCAGGCCCAGGCCCAGGCCCAGGCCCAGGCCCAGGCCCAGGCCCAGGCCCAGGCCCAGGCCCAGGCCCAGGCCCAGGCCCAGGCCCAGGCCCAGGCCCAGGCCCAGGCCCAGGCCCAGGCCCAGGCCCAGGCCCAGGCCCAGGCCCAGGCCCAGGCCCAGGCCCAGGCCCAGGCCCAGGCCCAGGCCCAGGCCCAGGCCCAGGCCCAGGCCCAGGCCCAGGCCCAGGCCCAGGCCCAGGCCCAGGCCCAGGCCCAGGCCCAGGCCCAGGCCCAGGCCCAGGCCCAGGCCCAGGCCCAGGCCCAGGCCCAGGCCCAGGCCCAGGCCCAGGCCCAGGCCCAGGCCCAGGCCCAGGCCCAGGCCCAGGCCCAGGCCCAGGCCCAGGCCCAGGCCCAGGCCCAGGCCCAGGCCCAGGCCCAGGCCCAGGCCCAGGCCCAGGCCCAGGCCCAGGCCCAGGCCCAGGCCCAGGCCCAGGCCCAGGCCCAGGCCCAGGCCCAGGCCCAGGCCCAGGCCCAGGCCCAGGCCCAGGCCCAGGCCCAGGCCCAGGCCCAGGCCCAGGCCCAGGCCCAGGCCCAGGCCCAGGCCCAGGCCCAGGCCCAGGCCCAGGCCCAGGCCCAGGCCCAGGCCCAGGCCCAGGCCCAGGCCCAGGCCCAGGCCCAGGCCCAGGCCCAGGCCCAGGCCCAGGCCCAGGCCCAGGCCCAGGCCCAGGCCCAGGCCCAGGCCCAGGCCCAGGCCCAGGCCCAGGCCCAGGCCCAGGCCCAGGCCCAGGCCCAGGCCCAGGCCCAGGCCCAGGCCCAGGCCCAGGCCCAGGCCCAGGCCCAGGCCCAGGCCCAGGCAGGCCCAGGGCCCAGGCCCAGGCCCAGGCCCAGGCCCAGGCCCAGGCCCAGGCCCAGGCCCAGGCCCAGGCCCAGGCCCAGGCCCAGGCCCAGGCCCAGGCCCAGGCCCAGGCCCAGGCCCAGGCCCAGGCCCAGGCCCAGGCCCAGGCCCAGGCCCAGGCCCAGGCCCAGGCCCAGGCCCAGGCCCAGGCCCAGGCCCAGGCCCAGGCCCAGGCCCAGGCCCAGGCCCAGGCCCAGGCCCAGGCCCAGGCCCAGGCCCAGGCCCAGGCCCAGGCCCAGGCCCAGGCCCAGGCCCAGGCCCAGGCCCAGGCCCAGGCCCAGGCCCAGGCCCAGGCCCAGGCCCAGGCCCAGGCCCAGGCCCAGGCCCAGGCCCAGGCCCAGGCCCAGGCCCAGGCCCAGGCCCAGGCCCAGGCCCAGGCCCAGGCCCAGGCCCAGGCCCAGGCCCAGGGCCCAGGCCCAGGCCCAGGGCCCAGGCCCAGGCCCAGGCCCAGGCCCAGGCCCAGGCCCAGGCCCAGGCCCAGGGGCCCAGGCCCAGGCCCAGGCCCAGGCCCAGGCCCAGGCCCAGGCCCAGGCCCAGGCCCAGGGCCAGGCCCAGGCCCAGGCCCAGGCCCAGGGCCCAGGCCCAGGCCCAGGCCCAGGCCCAGGCCCAGGCCCAGGCCCAGGCCCAGGCCCAGGCCCAGGCCCAGGCCCAGGCCCAGGCCCAGGCCCAGGCCCAGGCCCAGGCCCAGGCCCAGGCCCAGGCCCAGGCCCAGGCCCAGGCTCAGGCCCAGGCCCAGGCCCAGGCCCAGGCCCAGGCCCAGGCCCAGGCCCAGGCCCAGGCCCAGGCCCAGGCCCAGGCCCAGGCCCAGGCCCAGGCCCAGGCCCAGGCCCAGGCCCAGGCCCAGGCCCAGGCCCAGGCCCAGGCCCAGGCCCAGGCCCAGGCCCAGGCCCAGGGCCCAGGCCCAGGCCCAGGCCCAGGCCCAGGCCCAGGCCCAGGCCCAGGCCCAGGCCCAGGCCCAGGCCCAGGCCCAGGCCCAGGCCCAGGCCCAGGCCCAGGCCCAGGCCCAGGCCCAGGCCCAGGCCCAGGCCCAGGCCCAGGCCCAGGCCCAGGCCCAGGCCCAGGCCCAGGCCAGGCCCAGGCCCAGGCTCAGGCCCAGGCCCAGGCCCAGGCCCAGGCCCAGGCCCAGGCCCAGGCCCAGGCCCAGGCCCAGGCCCAGGCCCAGGCCCAGGCCCAGGCCCAGGCCCAGGCCCAGGCCCAGGCCCAGGCCCAGGCCCAGGCCCAGGCCCAGGCCCAGGCCCAGGCCCAGGCCCAGGCCCAGGCCCAGGCCCAGGCCCAGGCCCAGGCCCAGGCCCAGGCCCAGGCCCAGGCCCAGGCCCAGGCCCAGGCCCAGCCCAGGCCTCAGGCCCAGGCCCAGGCCCAGGCCCAGGCCCAGGCCCAGGCCCAGGCCCAGGCCCAGGGCCCAGGCCCAGGCCCAGGCCCAGGCCCAGGCCCAGGCCCAGGCCCAGGCCCAGGCCCAGGCCCAGGCCCAGGCCCAGGCCCAGGCCCAGGCCCAGGCCCAGGCCCAGGCTCAGGCCCAGGCCCAGGCCCAGGCCCAGGCCCAGGCCCAGGCCCAGGCCCAGGCCCAGGCCCAGGCCCAGGCCCAGGCCCAGGCCCAGGCCCAGGCCCAGGCCCAGGCCCAGGCCCAGGCCCAGGCCCAGGCCCAGGCCCAGGCTCAGGCCCAGGCCCAGGCCCAGGCCCAGGCCCAGGCCCAGGCCCAGGCCCAGGCCCAGGCCCAGGCCCAGGCCCAGGCCCAGGCCCAGGCCCAGGCCCAGGCCCAGGCCCAGGCCCAGGCCCAGGCCCAGGCCCAGGCCCAGGGCCCAGGCCCAGGCCCAGGCCCAGGCCCAGGGCCCAGGCCCAGGCCCAGGCCCAGGCCCAGGCCCAGGCTCAGGCCCAGGCCCAGGCCCAGGCCCAGGGCCAGGCC